>RJWM01004367.1:0-102358 GCA_004363535.1 Dasyprocta punctata | reverse complement strand
CTTCCCAGAATCAACAACTGGGATCTTATCTTATTAAAAAGTTTTTGCTTGTCAAAGGAAATCTCCAAAAGAGTGAAAAGAACCCATGAACTGGGAAAGTATCTTAGCCAACAATCCCTCAGACAACAGACTTCTATCTAAAAGATACAAAGAATTAAAAAAAAATCAGGACCTTAAAATTCAAGGATCCAATCCAAAAATGGGCTTCTGAGATGAATGCACACATCTCAGAGGAAGAAATACAAATGGCAAATAAATATATGAAAAAATGTTCAACATCAATGGTCATTCAGGAAATACAAATTAAAACAACACTGAGATTCCATCTCACCCCAGAAAGAACGATCAAGCCAAAAAAATCAACCAATAACAAATGCAGGAGAGATTGTAGGGAAAAAGGAACTCTTCTCCACTGTTGGTGGGAGTGTAGACTGGCGCAACCACTATGGAAATCAGTGTGGAGATTGCTCAAGAAGCTAGGATTAGAGATCCCATTTGACCCAGCTATTCCGCATCTGGGCATTTTCCCAGAAGAATTGAAAACATCATACCACAGTGATATCTGTGCGATCATGTTTATGGCAACACAATTTGTGATAGTCAAATCTTGGGCCAAGTGATAGTCAAATTAATGGGCCAAGTGCCCATTAATCAAGGAATGGATAAAAAATGTGGTATTTTTATACAATGGAGTACTATTCAGCTATCAAGAAAGATTGCATTGAGACATTTATAAGTAAATGGACATGACTTGAGACCGTACTCATAAATGAAATAAATCATACTCACATGTATAAATTCCATATTGTCTCCTAGTGTAAGTAACTGAAAAAGTATATACAGTCCAAAATCTGCAATAAATAATGTGTAAGGGTACAAAACTGCTCAAAGAGCAAAAGTATTTGGGATAGGGGAAATGAGGAAAGAAGGAAGGGAAAAGGAAAAAGACATAAATTTGTATATATGTATACATAAGATAGCTAAAATGAGTATACTAGTAAATGTATTAGTTATTGAAAAAGAAGAGTTAATATGATTAGATCAATTTTACATGTCTTTATCTGTTAATCTAAACAACTCTTTTGAAA
Organism: Dasyprocta punctata; assembly: GCA_004363535.1. Taxonomy (NCBI): domain Eukaryota; kingdom Metazoa; phylum Chordata; class Mammalia; order Rodentia; family Dasyproctidae; genus Dasyprocta; species Dasyprocta punctata. Next base: position 101,270 of record RJWM01004367.1, on the reverse strand, counting down.
GTAATGATATGTGATATTGTAACCAATGTCAAATTTCTACCATCTTGTTTTGTAAACCTATAATGTTATTGTATTGGAGTTGTTATTGTTTGTTTGTCTCTTTTGCTTTTTGCTCTTCTTTTCTGTCTTTTCTCTTAAATAAAAAAATTTAAAAAATCATTCATTACAGTTGTAGAAATACGTCATAAAGGACACAAACAAATGAAAATTCATCAAAGAAATTGTCATTTATTTGCTTTTTATAAAGAATATGATTGGGTGAAGTAGAAGTTGTATGTTGATCAACTAATGGTAAAAGTAGAGAAGAATGTTGCAAGTGTGTCTGCAGAGAGTTTTAGGATTATCACCTAGAAGTGGGAGAAAGACTGAATGATAATTGATTACTATTATTTAGTAGACTTAAACATGTACACTTGAATTTTAAGACCATGGAACTGAATTTCAATATAGTTTAATTAAGTTAAATTTTATGTAGAACATAGTGAAGTAATATTTCAATGAGATAATCATACTGATAATCAAGACAAGTGGAGAGTATATCAAGGGTTTGTTGGTGTAGTGAGAGAAAGAAAAGAAAATATATGAAGCCACGAGTGAAAATGGATGTCACTGGGATAGGATTGAACATCTTGACTGATGAACTGTCAAGCCCAAGTATTATAGGAGGCACATGGAAGTAGGAAACATAATCATCACAGCTTGGAACATTCTTCCTTTTGGAGGTATGAAATTTGTAGTGATTGAGAGTTTCTTTATTTATATACCTGATAGTTCTTTCTGTATTAAAATTATCATTTTGTAACTTGATAGTCCTATCAGTCTTAATTAAATTATTAATTAAAAACAAAGAAAGCCTACATAATTTTTGGTATAAATGATCCATATATATATGCAATACAGTTTATCCCTACTAGTTCTTCTTGCATGGTCTCAACCAAGAGATCAAAAATATTTGAAAAATATTTTTATGTGTACTGAATACACGTGGACTTTTTCTCTTATTGTTACTCCCTAAACACACAATATATTACACTGTTAGGAAATACAAGTAATCTATAGATGACCGAATATACACAGGAGAATGAAGGCATGTTATATGTCCATGTATGTACCACTGGACTTGAACATCCTTGGATTTTACTCTCTGTGGGTATTCCACAACCATGTCTCCCATGTATACTGAGGGATAATAGTACACTTACATAAATGTATACAGGTATATGTAAGTTTAGAAATTATGTAGTGCAAGTCAATTTACATACATTTATGAAAAAATATTGCCCATTTAAAATTTGAAGATATTATCCATTTTACATGTGATGCTCTAAATATCCTCAATTACGAATATAATGATATATACAAGATGATTATGGATAAATAATAGGTTTTAGCTAGAAAATTTTGTTTTAAAATCTCATTTTGTTTAACAGTATTTAGACTAGGATTTAATCCCACATATATCTTATGGGCTACATTTAAGGTGCTTAGAAATAAACTGTTTATAATAAGATAAAGATGAGGAAGTATGGTTGAGAAATGTAGCTATGAACCAGAAAAAATGAAGGTGACAAACACTACATGGATCACAGCTTGGGAAGTTTCTACATTTTGTAGATAATAGACAATGACTGTAAGGTAAAAATTGAATGTTATTCACTGATAGATTGAAGAGTAATATTCTGTGGTATTATTTTATACATATACTATTGTTTCGCTATTTTTTCCCACTCTAATATACTTTTTAAATGCTTGGTGAGGAGACGATTTTTCTTCTACTATTTCACATGTTCCTGAAGAATCCCTGAATTATTATGCAACTGTCAATTGATAAAGATGTGAAATAAGTATCACTATAAAAACTTCATTTTCCAGTTTTTACTTCATATACTGAATGAATATACATTACATTATATATGTGTGTATGTTACTGGTTGTCAGTCTATATTTTGAACTAATTTTAAGTAATACTTTTTTGGAATATGAAGTTTCATACGTGCTGGATGATCCTTGTAAAATTCAATGATTCAATGACATTGATTCATCTAAATGGAACCTTTAAGGTCACTGTACATTTCCAGCTAAATAACATGCATAAATTTTCCCATAAACTGTTAACATAGACTTAACATTTTTTCTATGCTATATACACGTATGTGTAAATTATTTCTTGCTTAATTTTCCATAGTTTCTAGAAAATGGAGAAAACATTTAAATATATATAGCAAGTGAATTGACATAAAGTCAAATACCTACATTCCATGATTACTTGCTTAATTGTTAACTCATACTAATGCAAACTCATATTTAATCTCAATTTACTTCAGTTTCTTCACATTAAAATGGAATTTACACTGAAAAATCTGTAAATTTGTATTATTTATGATTGAGGATTATGCATTTCAGGTAATATTTTTGAAAAGAAAATTCATCAGAAACTACATTTGAAAGAGTAGCATACAAGGTAAGAACCATTCCCATAAAAATTTTGTATCAAAAATGCTTATCATGCTGACAATGGAAAATTTTCCTTAAAACACGCAAATCAAATATAATAGCCCATAGGCCAAAATTCTCTTATTTTGTTAGATGTATGAAGAATAATACAGTATTATAAGAAAAGGTGCATGTTTTAATTTTCAAAACTTTGTACTGCTGTCCAGATATATTATTTGAGGTTGTAGAGATATTAGTTGAATAACAAAACACAAAATTCATGTGTAGATTGTTGAGAAACTATTTACAGCAAATATCTTCATTGTTAGAATATCTTTAGAGCAAGACAGTTTTGCACATTTTTCTGAACTATCTTTCTAGAGATATCTATAGTTAAATAGGCTTCAAAAAAGCAAGATTTTGATCATCTTGAAGTAAATATTAAGTATGATTATAGGCTTGGAATATAGAAATAGTATCATCATCTGTAGCAACAGGGGTATGTGTTGTGTGATCAGTAAAATAAATATGATGTGTTTAACCAAAGCAAATAATAGGCACACTAAACTATCAATGTTCACTAACTGTTATAGTTGGATGTCCTCTCAAAGCCTGACGTGAGACTTTTGGGAGGTGATTGGAACATGAGGATATGATACTTATAAGTGGATAGGTCCACTGATGAGTTTATAGTTGAATGTGATGTTGGGCCATGATGCCTGACCAAAGGAGGTGGGACACTGGAGATATGACCTGATTTCCCCATCTCTTTCTCTCTCTCTCTCTCTCTCTCTCTCTCTCCCTCTTCCTCTCTCTCTCTCTCCCCCCCTCTCTGCATCCTACTGCTATTCCATGAATGAGCTGTATCTCCTCTTCCATGCTGCTCTGCCTCAGAGCCAGTCAGCTAACTAGACTCAAACCTCTACAAACTGTGAACCAAAATAAACCTCTGGTCCTTTAATTTGTAAGTGTCAGGTGTTGTATCCCACTGATGAAAAGGTAACTAAGACACATTTGGGTATCAGAGAAGTAGGTTTGCTGCTGTGACACGACTTGAACATGTACTTCAGAAGTCTTTGAAAATGACTTGCACGAGTTATAACGGTTTGGAGTTTGGAAAGGTTTGGAGATGCCTGCTGGAGAAGTATCCACAGAATGCTATGAACAGAGATTGATGGGAGATTCTGTTTGGAGATCAGAAACCAAGAATATTGATAAAAAAACAAGATGAAAAAAGACAAGTTTCACATGGTTTCAGTTGGGAAGAAGGACACCATTGCAATTGGACTATAAGCCATATACATTATGCTCTGGCAGAAAATTTGTCTACATTTTGCTCATGTCCAGGGACTGGAAGACAGAGATTAAGTATGGTGGACTACTTAATCTAGAGGAAGAAATTTCAAGGCAGCCAAATATTTTGGCTTTTAGTCAGATAATCAAGAGCAAACAGCTCAGCTGAATGATTTTAAAAGTCTTGAGTAGAGGTTGGAAAAATTAGGGCCTACAAAGATGAAGTAGAGAAGAACTTGGTTGCTGAAAAGATTAGCATTAAAAAGAAGTACTTTGGAATAGGACAATAAGAAAAATACCTTGAGGGAATTTGAGAAAATGTCAGGGCTCTACCCTTTATGAGCTCTAAATTGCAATGGTGAAAGTCTGCTTTGGAAAGAGAGCCATGTGGCACCAGGGCAGCATAAGAAAATGAAATTAATTTTCTGGGACTCAGGTTAGTGTGCTCAGTCATCCTGGCACTCAGAGCCTCTGCCACCACCAGCAAGATGCAAAAGGGCTCAGCTTCTCCTACAGCTGGTGGAAAATCTTGTTGTCAGTCAACTACATGGTGCTGATTGTAGGCAAGTAGCAAACACAAGAGTTGTAAGGTCAGGGTGGCTTCCATCTAGATTTCAGAAGATCTGGGAGACCTGGCTGTATATTCCTGAGGAGTCAGGGTATGAAGCAGTGAAAGCGAAACTGAAAGTACAGTGGAGCACCCAGAATATTGGAAAGGATAGCAACATGGATCATTTGAAGAAAGTCACAAGGAGTGAGCAAAACAGTGCAAGAGAAAGACCATGAGGGCTACAACAAATGGCAGTGCCACTGGGGCTGGTTAACCCAAGCCCTTTGGAGTTCACTTCTCACCACAATCAGCCCGAGATGCTATACGCAGCTATTCTGAAGACAACAAGCAGCATTATGGTAACTATTGTTAGTTTCGTAAGGTCTTGAAGTCCTGTATCACCTACACTGGTTTATTTTGATTGGTTTTATTCTGTTTTATTTTCCTTGGTTTTATCCTCTTTAAAAAACAAAAACAACAACAAAAACATTTAATGCCAATGCTCTGCTGGATTTTGGTCTTGCCTTAACCACATTCCTTTCTATACTATTTATACCTTTAGGAATGGCCATGTATGTTCTGTGCCATAGTGTGTTAAGAGTGCATAACTTACTTTTCACTGTTACAATGGTTTGCAGCTAAGAGTGCTTTACATCTCAGAGGAAATTTTGGAATCTGGACTTCGACCTTTCAGCAATGCTGAAACTGTTCATAATTTGGCACCTCTTGGAAATGGACTAAATGCATTTTGCATAAACGTTGTCCATGAGTCTTTTTTGGACCAGGGAAGGAATATTATGGTTTATATTTTGATGTCTTTCTAAAGTTACATCCATTCATAGTGAGGCTTTGGGGTGGTGACTGGATCATGGGGCATGACCTTTATCAATAGATTAGTCTACTGATGAGTTTATGGCTAAATGAGATTTTGGGAGGTGACACCTGGTCAGAGGAGGTATGTTACTGTGGGCATGGCATGGAAGGATATATCTCTCTCCCTCCCACCTTCAATTCCCTCTCTCTCCCTCTCTCTCTCTCTGTTTCTCTCTCTCTCTCTCTCTCTCTCTCTCTCTCTCTCTGTGTCTCTCTGTCTCTGTCTCTGTCTCTCTCTGCTTCCTGCTGCAGTGGCATGAATTGTTTCTCCTCTACCAGGCATCTCTGCCCTGAAACCCTGTCTTGAAACCAGCCAAGACTATGAACTGAAAACTCTACAAACTGTGAACCAAAATAATCCTCTCCTCCTTTAATTTTTAGGTGTCAGGTATTGTGCCCCAGAGAAGAGAAAGTAAGATACTAAATGAGGGTTCATTTCCCTTGATGCTAAAAATTGCTAGGGATCTCTTTGTGCCTACACTTACTTTCAGCCATGGATTTGGCTGGAAATCATATGTGATATATAAGTATGTTGCTGTTTTGTGAATATAATGATCTTTTTCTATTGGCATCTAGGAGATTGTGTCAAGTTAACTTGTTAGGGTAAAATTTTGGATCTTTCATATTTGTCTCTTTTTTTCTTTCCTTTTTGTTTTAAAGCAGGGTCTTTCTATGTAGTTCAGACTGGCCTTGAACTCATTATGTAGACTAGCCTAAAACTTGAGACAATCTTCATGACTCAGCCTGCTGAATGCTAGAATTATAGTCATGTGCTACTTTTTATAAAGCAATAAATGATTATGTAGACATACCTTCTGAAGAACAATAATGAAGGCATATTGGGCAGTTTACAGAACTTGAGGGAGACTATAAAAATCAGTAGCAAGAATAAAGACCAACTATATGGACAACTGGAAATAAAATAGTGGGTTTTTGGTTTGTTTTTACATTTAATTAGAGGAAACTAAATCAATGATTACTGTTTAAATAAAGGCTCAGAATCACTTTCTGAATGGTACCGTGGTTGGTAGTAGCTCTTACCCCAGTGAGGGACTTCCTTGCCAGGTGGTTTTGGTAACTGGTAGTGTAATTTACCACACATGAACAGATTTTTCTGCCCTATTCTATTTTCTTCACCTAACAACAGTTATAAAGATGTGTTACCTACACAGAATTTCATAACTGCTGCAGGCCAAAATGAGAAAATTTTTCATATGTTGGGTCACTGGGAGTTAAAGAGTTGCTTATTAAAAAATAATGACAATAGACAGAACTTTTCACATGTCTGCTCTTTCTATAATCTATCTTAACAACCTTTGATTAATACAGAAATGTAAAATATTGTATATCAATGATGTTAGGAGTTAGTATAGGCTACTACAAAATATTTGAGAGTTTTTGGAAAATCTTCCCGAGGAAGTAATCTCCCATATTAAACAAAATATAAGCCACTAAAAAATGTTTTGGATCATTTGGTTCCAAAATGTTGTTAAAATACCAGTGATGTGAATGAGCCTTGCCAACATGAAAATTACCCTTCTCTCTCATGTTAAAATGGGCCAGAAATTTAAGTGATACTATTATGAAAATGCAATCAAAAGACAAGTATACATATGCCTTTTTAAAAGGGCATGAATGTGTCAGTCAAGCCTTAGTAGATGAAAGTATAAACTAGATGGTTCTAGTAAAAAAGAATGCAACATGGCTATGGTTAATAAAGCAAGGGATTTTCAAAGATGAGGTTGTTAGTGTAGGTAGAAACGAATTTACAGTCACTTTGGATTTGGAAGGAATAAAAAACATGGGAAGTTTGTGCTTTAAATAACCACATTGCCAGGGGTTTAGCTCAGCAGCACAAGTGCTTGCCTAGCAAGTGTGAGGTTGTGAGTTTGCTTCCCAGTACCAATAAATAAATAAGTAAATAAATAAATAAATAAATAACCACACACCACTCCAAATTAAAAGAGACTATCCCTCAGTCACTGATTTATAGACTGTCTTATCCACCATGGGTTTTTATCTTTCTTTATGCTTTAAGGTAAAGCATCACTGGAAAAATGAAAATTTCTCCTTATTCTCAAGAATGATGGATAACTAAGTATCCCTGGAGAGATTTGAGAAAAGGAAAAATTAAAATATTGTGATTCCTTCAGTTCCAGGGATAAAATTTATATCATATTTATTCTCCTTAGTAGAGGAGTTATTAAAATTCTACTGATATGACTGACAAATTTTGGTGGAGTCATAGTGTGAACTTGAACTCCTGTGTGCACCCTTTAAGGCAGCATGATGTTGGCACTGCTTCCTTTAATCCCTCATTGTACAGTATTTGAAGAATTAACCTGCAATATTTTCATATTCCCTCTTTCTCATTCTATATGTGCCCGAAGAAATTCTGATTAAGACTGGACATACCAAATTTTTTACACCTTTGGGGATCCATGTACTAGCAACGTCTTCTAATTGAAGACTTTGTTATTGATATTTTAATCATTAGTTATTCTGGAAAATGTAGCAGTATACTTTGAAATTTGAAATTTTGTACTTTTTATAACTTAGTAAGAAGTGATTTATTAAAGCTTATTTTCCCTACAATGTAAACCCTCTACTATCACTCTTCAGAAAGTGTGAAGTTACCATTGGGCATGTAGACAATCACTGTGAGGTGCTAATAATTTCTACAACACATTTGTAGACTGTCCTTTCTGATTTCTCTACTAACCTGTCTGTTCTGTTGATAACCCACCTGGCTATTAAAGATTGCCAGTTGATTGCTCTATTGTATTTGATAATTTCCTTTGTAAAAATTAGTTCTGAGTCTCATCAAATTACATTTTTACCCTTTTAAAAGAGTAATTCTTGAGGTCAGCTTTTGTAGTCTGTTCTGACCCAGAGTATTCTGACCTAGAGTGTTCTTTTTATCTTCTTTCCCTGTTTTTTTTTCTGCTAACCTAGTGGGCTGTAGCTTGTCCTTTTATTTTTTTTAACCTTGACAAAGTCCCCATTCTTCCCTCAGTTGCTTACCACCAAAATTTTTATTTTATTGAGATTGCCCTTGGAGTTACTACCTACCCTGGGTTCTACATAGAATAATTTCCTTGGAAGAGTACTTTGGAGAGGCCTCTAAGAGCCTTTTACATCCTCTGGGGAAAAGTTTACTTACAGGACTCTAAATTATTTCCCTAATGTTTGCAGTAAAAACAGAGACCCAAATCACCTCGAGTGCCAGACTTGCATCATGAAAAGTGCACTTGCTTGAGACATCAGGATTTGCTCTACAGCGTGAAATTTTAGCGGTGAATCTTCATCTTATGAGCACAGTGCAAAGATAAACTTCATCCTAGTGTTCTTGGCCTTTCTTCTCTGAAATTCTTCCCTGGGGAGTTGACTTATTACTTGGATTCATTCACATGGAATATGCTACTAATAATTCATTAGTACAATTATTATGGAATATTAAGTACTTCACATTTATCATTGCAAGGCATGATTTTTTTTTTCTCTCCTTTGCAGCACAACCAGACTACCATGATTGGTATAGATCCAAAATGGCAAACCAGTGAAAAGGAGACCTGGAAGACTTAGTCTTAACAATGGCTCAGGAATCCGGATTCTCTAGATTTCACTGGAATGATTTCAATTAGAAAAATACTGACAAATTGACTAAATCTAGTTTAGTTGGGTAAAGGTTGGGGATAACACAGACCCTATAAGTTTTATAAAACTGTCCTTGTTTCTATTCTACCCAACACTTCCAAATAACATATCTGGCATGAATTAGTGATGACTGGGAAAATATTAATTGTAACTTGAAAAGTTACCACATTTTTGTTATGGAAAGAGAGCAACAACCTGGACGCTTGTGAATTTAACATTCCAAACCCTGACAAACATAGGAGAAAAGCAGACATTATTGTTGTTTGAATTGCAGATCTGGTCCTCAAGGTTTCTCTCAAAGTGAAATGTCCCAGTGAAACTCTTTCATACTATTGAAAGAATACTAATTTTACAGAATTTTGAGTTCTCTACCCTTGTAGATGGTTGCAGTCATGACTCGATCACAAGATCCATTAACATTACTCAGAAATACTCTGGAAATATCAGAGGCATGCCCCAGATATACCTCTTCCTTAGAAAATGCTTGTTAGCACCTGTGGAGGGCTTGCATACATCCATTGCTACAGCCATTTCTCAGTCATTGTGTGCAATGCAAATTCTGTGAAAAAGTAGAAAAAGACAAAAGACTTTGATAACACTCTTCAAGTAAATATTCTTAAAGCAATGACTATACTTAAATATTTAAATAGTAAAAGCAATTAACAGTCTTATTAGCTCCTGAAAGACCACATTAGAGTTCTTGACAGGTGTAGGTCTCAGTGAGACCTCAACAGTTGTGCATAGCACATTGTTTCCAGAGTCTGAAAGTGTGTCTCACAACTATACTTGCTACGTTACACATAGCATATGTTATATTTGTTATTGAGTTTTTCCTGAATATAGTGTCTTAAGCCTAAGAAGCTGTTATAAGAAATATTTAACTATTTAATGAGACACAGACACTAGATCATAACTGCAGGTGACTGCAGATTTCACAGACAAATGCATCCTTCTTTGGGTATTTACAGGAGATTTCTGGTAGACTAAGTGACATTATTTATGCTCACATGCAGGAGGTCAGTTAACAAAAACAATAGAAAATGTATATCTGCAATATTTAAGATTGTGTGTCTGAGTTATTTCATTTAATATTATGGTCTCAAAGTGCATCCATTTTTCCTTCAAGTTACTCAAGTTTATCCTTTTTTATGGCAGAGTAGCTCTCTTATATGCAATACAAGTAAATGATATATGTATAAATATATACTATATGCATGCATATAAACATACATATATACTATATATATACACATATATAATATACAAAGATACATATACATATAAACAATATACATATAAACTATAAAATAAAAGAAAATAGAGAAAAGAAAGATATTTTAATCCAGTGCAGATAATGTACTCGAAAGTGTACCTTGACTTAGTACAATTACTTTACATGCTTTATATGTCATTTGGCCTATTAGTCTGCATATATGATAATAAACTTTATAAAGATTTATAAGTAAGTAAATCTAATACTAGAAAAAAAAGCAGGAAATAGACAAGGGAGGGAAAGAAGAGACTTGAAATGAACTATGTGTATGTACAAATCTCCAAATACCCTACATGAATGAAATCATTATGTACTTTAAACATGTACTAATAAAAGTAAAAAAAAAAAAAAGAAAATTTCTTTCTGATTTTAAATGTTACATGAGCTTAACTCCCAAAATAATTTAGTTTAAATTTATCTTTCTGATTCTAATTGTTGTGACTGTCAGAATTTCCATCTTTCAAACACACAAATCAAGATGAATTTCATGCAAGTCAGTTCAGGACACTGTAATGGTCCTGAATTCATAGTTCTGGTTATGTGGAAATGTCAATTAAGAAATCTAAGACAAAAGTCACTGAGATTCGGCAATTTCTAAGGTAGATTCTGATTGTTTATGAATTTTTTAATATAGTACCATGTATGTAGGACTCAAAAGAAAGGAATTAAAGAGATCAATATTGCTTCTTCAGCTCATCTTCTTATATGTGCATCTATTGAAGATAGTGCTAATTGAACAGTATATGAGGCAAATTACAAGGCTATGGCATAAATCTCCTTTCAGTCACTTTAATCAGAATGGATGGTGGAGTAAACTAATTGTGAACAATGTTCCTAATCAAGGAAGTATAGAGTCAATGTAAGAATCTCTGGATTTCTCTTGATTTTAAATATCTTGAAAGCAAGTGACAGTACTGACTGTTAATTGCAGTAGACAATGTTTTCATGATTGATTTTATAGTACACACTCAATGATGATGGAGTCTCTTTCCAAAATCATATTTTGACATGATATCTAAAGTGATAAAGATTTATCTTTCTCTAGATAAATAGGAAAATCATGTCTATTGTTGAAATATAAGACACTTAGATTTCCTTTCTTGTAAGGTAACATACTGCATCTAAAATCTATCTGGGCTCAAACTGTAATGCCCATGGAGACTCAAAACTACAGGAGGTAATACACATGCTGATAATTATGTGGTATACTGGTCTATTAGTAACAATTGTTGCTATCTCTGGTCCACAAGTGTCATGCTTTATAAGCAGAATCTGAAAAACAGTGATATGGGGAAAATTTAAGGTACAAATAATGCAAAATCTTAGGTTCCACATATGTTTTGGGATGTATGCAGTGTATTTTAGAAATGTATGCAAAATTAAATTCAATGAAGAGTAGGTCCAGACACAATTCTAAAAGGAAATAACTTAGTGAAAACTATAATAATGTTAAATTCATGTTTTTCTTATTTTAAGCCAATTTTATTAATATTTAAAGCAGATGACATGGCATTTTGTTCATTTAAAGACAGTTAAAATCCTTCAAATAATTCACAGAGAATAGAAAGTGTACTAAGGGTTATAAAATGATATATAAGACATTATAGCATCTGAAAATGAATAGTAGAAATACAGATTTAAGAGTGATTACCATGCTCACTCTTGATTATTTTAATCAAAATATATTTTACATATACATTTGAACTATTCCTATATTTCGTGAAATATAACCTTTCACTATTTATGTTTTAACATATATTCTAATTAATATGTTTCATTCAATGCGACTTCCATATCGTTATATAAAATTAATTAAATTTATGTTGTACATTTTATGATGTTCAACTCTTCTTTATTCTAGAAGATAAATGCTAAAATCACACTTTTTACATTTGTAAGATACTCCTTTTTCTACTTTATATTCATAGAGGTCATTTGATTGAAGTTATCGAAACAGTCATCTCATCATGAATGAATGGAGGACTTTCAATAACATACAATATTCTTTTTAATTACTGACAACAATATTTTAAGTAGTCAATAATAGTATTAACCTTGTGGGAACAAATCTTAAATGACTAACTTTGTACAGGTTCAAGAACTGAGCAAGCAATTTATTCTTTTCCAGATACTGGAATAGTGCAGTAAAATGTTACACTGTCTTCTATGTCTATTTTATCTTTAACTTCAAGCAAAATTGCTTGTTAAATTGAATTGGCAACACTTAATTTGAGGTCACACCTGATTGTTGCTTGATAAACATTAGAAATCATAGAATAATGCCAGTTTGAGTATTTTGTCCGAACTCACTAGACTAGTTAACCATGACTGTGCATAAGCAAAAGGAATATTACTTTGGAAGAATCTGATAAATACATTTGATTCTGCACAGTGTACTTATGATATAGAGAGGTTAATATAATTATTACTATAATATCAAATGATGCAGCAAAATTTAAATTAAAATCTACTAAGATACTTGAAGAAAATTATTTGTTACATAAGTAATAAATATAATTAGCTTAGTACTTAAAAATGTTTTAAGATTAATGATTTCAATGATTTATCATTAATTATTTTATTTTAAATTCATATAATAGCTCTCAAATAAAGAAATTGAATAATAAATGAAAGATGACCTAGCCACTTTATGATGGCCAAACACTAGTAAATGACAAGTTGATACACCCAGAATTTCACTCTCATTAGTGGTACTCAGGACGTTGATATTAAATTCTTTGTTGTCTCTTACACGATCAGATATACAGAAAATAGTCACCATATTAATCATACATAACAAAAATCTCCGTAGTTTCAAAAGAAAGTTCTGTTTAATTTTGAAATATTTTTCTTTGACCTTAGAAACCTGTCATTTGGATTTCTTTATAAAAGAGGTTCTCTTAAGTATTAAAAACTTTATATAAAGAAATCACATTTTAGCAGCTGACAGAATTCAGAAAAATTTTCACTAAAGTTACTAATGGACTTTAAATTGCATTATTTAGAAACTCATTTCATATTTTAGAATCTTTAGCTATAAATGGAATTTTCAAATACATATAAGTAAACAATTACAAGCATGACAACCTACACATGAAGACTGAGGTCACACTTAATGCTTTTAAAAGATGATCAATCATGCTGATCATTTTATGTGAGAACTACATAGTAATTTATATCCAACTCTCATTTGCATTAACATTCATAAGAACTATATTTAAACATACAGTTTTCTAAATTGTTGCCCTAGAATTTTATATTATTAAATTTAGTCTTTAACATTTTTATTCCTTTTTTCATAAACATGATTTTAGCAGATTTTCTCCATACTTCTGATGTATCTTTTTGCCAAAGAAAGTTGAATAATGTATAAGTTATTCTAGGTAGTAGTGTTTCATTGTCAGGGGTAATTAAAATTTTTCACACAAAATATATTTGTACTATTCAAATGGATGAACTAATATGTATAAAATATTTCAATAAAATATCCCAAAGTTTTAGTAATAAAACAAGTGCGTATATCTAAGCACATAACAGAGGACACACTTTTGCATTATAAATATTTACTTTTTCAAGTAACAGTGTTGCTCATAATATTCTACACATGATTTAGCCAGGTTTCACTGTGATAATATAGCTTAGAAAAACAATTTAAAGAAGTAAAGATTTACTTTGGCTTACAGTATTTTTCTGTTACACAGCAGTACTCTTTTTTGCATAAGGCATGAGTATTATGTGTTGTCAGAATGTATTATGTATGATAATGACCTTGAGTACATAGTTGAGATGGTGTCTAGTAGAATTACACACTGTAAATGTACTAGTTTTATAATACACTTTAGAATTTTTCACTGGTAATTTTTCCAACTCTCATTCTTTCTATATTTTAGGGCAATTCTTGCTTAAAAGGAGTTGTTTCTTTTCATTTGTTTTTATTTTTTCATCATTATGGACTTTTGATTGTTTATGTTTTGGGTTATACTCTCATCTTTGAATTATTGATTATTCAAGATATTTTAGTCATGATTGGGGGAAATTTTTCAGTTAGTTTCCTATGTACTTTTGTCCTTCTGCATTGTTTCTCCTACTGCTCCAGTACTAAGATAAAGAAATTGTACAAAAATCTCTCACTTTCTTTTGTGTTGCATAACATAGATCTGTGCACAAGGTGTGATTCTTGCTCTTTTGCTACTATTAATGGATTTTTAACTACTAAAGAGAAACATTCACTTTTCATAATTTTTGATATGATTGAGGCCCAGAATGAGTTCAAACTGCAGAAGCAATATACCTAATAGATGCTTAGAATCACACCAATTTCCTTTCAGTTTTTTGTCATTTGTTTTTTACAACTTCATAACTTTGAAAGATTAACCATATAGTTGTATATTTTATTGCCAGCATATAAGATGATTAGCATATAATAAAAGAGGTACCTAAAAATGTAGTCATCATTGTACATCTTTGATAATTATGTTTTGAAGCAAAGTATAAGCCTGAAAAATACCAGTATGAGAAGGGTATAGTGAAACAAAAATAAATATCAGAAATAATCATCAATTACTGTGATATAATGTTGCTGTTTATGAACTTAAATCATGAGTAAACTACTTCACTGTCAGTCCTAAAACCTGCCATGTAGATCCTTGTACCTATATTTATATTATTGATTTGTTCTGGGGCCCTCATAATTTTACTGTTTAATAGTAACTACTGACGGTGAGAGTTTAGGATTCCATATCCTAAAACGTATCTTGAACTGAGGAGAAGGCTGGGATATCCAAGTAAAAATTATTACAGAGATGAAAATCTAAAATATATTTTCAAAATTTTAAAATAATTAAAAACTTTATTTTAAAATGTTTTATATTTAAAATATTAATTTAAATAATATCAGTCATGTGGGCCAAAATGAGAACCAAGAAGTCAGCCTACCCTTCCTGTGAGCACTTTCCCCACACACCGCAGTAGGCAACTGGCTGATTCAGAGGAACATAGGCTGGAATGATAGCAACTGAGATACAAAAACAATTCAATGATTGTATTGATTTATTGACTTTGCAGGCCTGGGACCAGTAGTCTGAGCATCTGTTTAGAGGGTAACAATATATCTTCTGTCTTGTTTTTGAAATCCCATATTGTTTTTGTTATTTTGTTTCATTCTTTTTTATTGTTTTGTTTCATTTCCCTCAAAATAAAAAAATAAAATACATAATATCTATATGTACATATTTGAATGTGTTTTAAATAGACATGTTTTAATTCTGCATATTGTTAAGTATAATGAAATTAATTTGGTTTTACTTTAAATTTGTTGAACAATTTAGTATGAAAATTGAATAAACTACATAAACTAACTTCTTTGCATTGTTTCTCTGGAAAACCAGAAATATCTTAAAAGCCTGCTGAGCTCTAATTTCAATAAAGGTAAAGGGCATTGCTATTTTGCCCTTATAATATGTAATTTCAAAACTCAAACTATTTGTTGCATGCTTTATTTATTTATTTATTTATTTATTTATTTATTTATTTCGTGGCACCAGGGATCAAACTCACAACTTTGTGCCTACCAGGCAGGCACTTAAGCTGCTGAGCCAAACTCCCAGCCCTAACTTTTTGAGGCAGGGTCACACTATGCAGTTCAGACTGGCCTTATGCTCACATTGTAGCCCAAGCCAGCCTGGAATTCACAATGCTCCACCTGCCTCCACCTCCCGAGTGCTGGGATTAAAGGCATGTGCCACCACACCAGGCTTGTTGCATGCTTATAATCTAGAGAAAGTTAAAGTTTTTAGAGCTCCAAACACTGAAGCTACTATTAATATACTTTTCATTGAATTAGTCGCCAAGTAATCC
Source organism: Dasyprocta punctata (assembly GCA_004363535.1). Taxonomy (NCBI): domain Eukaryota; kingdom Metazoa; phylum Chordata; class Mammalia; order Rodentia; family Dasyproctidae; genus Dasyprocta; species Dasyprocta punctata. Next base: position 85,335 of record RJWM01004367.1, on the reverse strand, counting down.
TATTCATATCCTCTATTTTGTTTATTAATGACTCAGCAGTTATAATTTCAAAAAACTAGTTTTTACTAAACAAATCAGTTTCAAGTTTTTTGTCTACTCAAAAAGCATAGTGTCTTCAGGTCACACTGTATCTCAAACGATGTGTTACTTATCAAACATATTGATCAATATTGAAAATGCAAAAGAGTCTAATACTAATGACTCCAGGATACATGAAAATATGCAGTCCTAGAAAATGTGAAGTCCAGTATTTATGATATATATATATTGATATCTATCTATCTATCTACATGCCTTATCACAAAATTTTAAAATAATTTTCAGGGTTTGTTTTTCAGCTTTCGGTTTTATATCCAATTATAGTAGAACCTCAATTCCTTAGTTACAAGTCCAATTGAAATTTAATACTTTTATAGTTATATTTTGGTCTCCTCTACTTATGGTTCACAATTTGTAGAATAATATCATATTTCAAAAAGAAAGTAGTGCAGAGTACATCAGTTGCACCCGACAGTCAAATTCCTGGGTTCAGATTTTAGACCTGGTATCTACAAGTACAACTTTCCTGCCTCCAGGTTTTTTCTCATTCTGTGAACACACATTTCTAAGGAAGTTTGAAGAATAAGATAGTTAATATAACTGAAATGCTAATTTGATTTGCACTAAATGCTTTCACACATATAAAATGTTCCTCCGAATTAGAGTCTAGGTAGCTTGATGTTGATATGAAAATACACACTACATATCTATTTTATTAGCATTTTATGTATGATTTGATTGCTTATAAGTCATAAACAATGTAAAGTCTGTCATATAAAAGGTGTATACTAGAAAGTGTGTTAACATTAGGGCAAAAATATCATTCATAGCATACTATAATGTTTTATCTTATTTATTTATTTATTTACTTTTTAAAATTCTTATTTTTAAGAGAATAAAACCAAATCAAATAATACAGAGTAAAGCCATGAAAACAAAACAGTGAAAGCAATACAGTACTTCAAAACAAGATAATAGGAAATCAACAATGGCTGCCACAATGCCTCTCATTATCTTCAAAATACCTGTCAATGCCATCAGACATATTAAAATCAAACCACGCAGAACAGAAGAAAACCAATAAAAACAAAACAGTGGAACAAGTCAACAAGAAGCAAGCCTTGCCTGCAAACCAGTGCCATGTGTGGGTCACTGCTGCTGGGGGGACAGTCAGACCATAGCCTTTTCCCATGAGTCAGTGCCATTCACGGACTGTGGGGGACGAGAACAAGAAGTAAACAACAAGCAAGTCCTCCCTGCAAACCAGTATCATGTGTGGGCCACCGCCACCAGGGAAACAGCCACACCGTAGCTTTCTTCCCGTGAGTCAGCACCGTTCACAGGCTGCAGGGGAAGAGAACAAGAATTCACGAAGAAGCAAGCTCTCCCTGTGAACCACCATCACTGAAAGGACAGCCAAACCCTAGACCCTTCCGGCACATGGGCTGGAAAACTGGAAGAGCCACCCCCGCCGCACACACACACAAACAACCAACTTCTCTGGAGAAACACAGACTGCAACAATAGCTATTGAGGTGAAATGCAATTTGATGCTTTTGGTGTTTGGTGTTTCACTGACTTTGCAGTTCTAGAGCCGGTGGTCTGATCATCTAGTCAGTGGAATATGGCATGCAGTATGGCATCTATGAGGGATCTCCTTTTGAAGGTAGCAGCCATTCTTAATTACCTATTATCTTGTTTTGAAGTCTTGTATCATTTTCATTGTTTTGTTCGGTTGGGTTTTACTCTGTTTTGTTATGTTTGATTTTGATATATCTGATGGCATGGGCATTTCAAAGATAGCAAGATATATTATGGTAGACATTTTGGGTTTATTGTCTTGTTTCAAAGTCCTTTATTGCATTCGTTGTTTTGCTTTTATTGGTTCTATTCTGTTCTGTTTTGTTTGAGTTTTACTATGTCTGAATGTATCTACAACTATTTTGAAGACAAGAGACATTATGGTAACCACTTTTGATTTTGTATTTCTTTGTAGTCACTTGTCACTTACACTTGGTTTGCTTTGTTCCGTTTTATGTTGCTTGGTTTTATTCTCTTTAAAATAAAAAAACAACAGTGTAAGTGATACAGGAAATCTTGTGTGTTTAGACCTGTAAAATGAATCTGGGGTACAATTTAGTCAAACAGTTTGTTTTACAGACATGCAATTTTTTAGTATATAGTAAGTTTTCTGTGGCCACATAGAAAATTTCCCCAAACCCAATATGAGAACTCACTTTCCCTCACTTTAAGTAATATTCCTTTTTACTTATATCTAATACATTTTCTATAAATTCTCATAACTTTGAGAAATGTATTTCATAAGTATTTTATATGCAAAAACATAGCTATAATATATACATGACAATGCTATTATTAATTTAATGTCCATAAATTAATATCCCAGGTCTAATACATGAAAAATAACTGGTATATAATTATTTCTCTCTTTCAGGAATAAAAAATGTATTTATTGATATCATAATGGGTACACTATATATCACAGTTATATTTCATAAATATAAATCATTTTATGATAATTCAATATGTAGGAATTTTAGATGTTTGATATGATTGTTTTTTAATTATAAGGCAAATTCCTATAAAAACCATGCATTGAATAATTCCTATTATCTATAATTTGAATTGATTCATAAAGGTTTATGAGCTGTCTAATTTTGAGTTCAAAGACTTTTGAGTGGAGATATTTTCTACAATTTTCCAGCTGTTTTACCATCTGCAGTTGAAGTGAATTCTCTGTGTCTCCTTCATTCATGTGTAACATGAGAATGATAATACACAGGGAGACCTGTTGGGGGGATTAAAATGTTAACTCATGAAAGACTCATACAAACATTGACTATTTTTGTCCTTATTTCTTTTAAAATTTGTACTTTTTTACTTTTTAAAAATAGGACTTTATTAAATACACTTTTAGTAAGACTAGACTGCACAGAAACTGTTGATGTTTTCAGCATCACTTTAGTACTTCCTCTTCTTGCTGAAATGCTGCCATTTTCTAAAATTATGACTAACAGTGAGTAAAAATATGTTCTCCAGTGCAATATGACATTCATGCAATCAATTGTTGGAGGAACTGGTCTATATGTTATGGTAAGGTCCTTAAGTTAGCTTTGCCTCTAGCAATATCTACCACAAAATATCTCTGCCACTAATGTAGGTTTTTCTGATATCAGTTCATAATGACAACTCTTGGTATTATTAGTTCACCTATGTTTTAAAACAAACAAATAAATAAACAAAAAAAGGTCTTGCTATGTAGTCCAAACTTGCCTGGAACTCATGGTGATTCCTACTGCCTCAGTTTCCTGAGTGCTGGTATTACAATCATGGGCCATCATACCTGGCTAGTTAACCTAAGTATCTCAAGAAGGTGATTGGCTTTTATAAGGAATTAACCCTAATTTATAAGTATGTCTTAATACATGAACAAAGTTATTCCACTTGAATCTTTTATATTTACCAATTTTCTACTGTTCTTTCTTGCCATGTGTAGTTTAGCTTAGCATCAACCTGCCTCTCATAGCTCAACTAGCAAGCAGTAAGCACCATTATCTCTGATTCCCCTTTAAAATGTTACTACTGCTTACTTTTTAAGTGACTTTTTCAGCATAATTACTTGTTTCCAAGGCTCTAACTTACATATAGGTTTGGTTTGGTCTAAATGACAAAATTTTTCTCCATAACTGAATTCACCTCAATTTAACAAGACATTGCTCATATACAATAAGCTCAGCAAATTGGACAAGTTCACACAATATACAATGATGAACTATATATTCTTTCTGAGCAGGAACATAAAGTCATAGAAACAAAATGTCTTCTAAGGAAAACAATAAAAAATGGCTAATCAAATATATAATATATTATTAAACAGTGGTATATTAAATAAGTGCAACTGTGAGTCAAAAATGGATATTCGTGTTTTAAAAAGATTAGCTATGTTATGAGTCAACTTAAAAGCAGTACAGACTTAAGTCCATATTAAGATGCTTTCAAATGTTTATCAACAGAAATTTAGGCTGGGGATTTAGGCACAGCACCTTCCGGGCAAGCATGAGATTGTGAGTTCGATTCCCATTATCCCCCCATATACACATATATACATACATATATAACTTTGATTTTAATATATTTCATGTGATCAGTTTCATTTATTCTCACATCAGTGAAGCATTAATGCTAAAGTTTCTGAAAAATGATAGAACATTCTTTCTGGATTGAGGATCAATATTCTTTTTTTTTTAATGTAATAGTGATAGTGAAATAGTGGAAGACCAATATGGATCATTTTGAGAAGAACTACTAATGACAAATTACACACAATATGTCTATATCAACAGTACTCACTTTAAAATTTTAGTTTTAAAGATTGTATTCTTATTTTGTGGATTTTAAATGTTTGTTCAAGTTAGTAAGTACACCCTAAAAATATTGTGCTATCGAACAATGATATCATAAGTGTGGTTTAATGCCATACACATGTATGTTTATAAGTTGTTCATATTCAAAATATCAAGACATTTTCTATTTAGAATATTCATTTATTTAATGTCCATGAAAAATATTATTACTAAAACCTGTATATTCCATTGGTATGTTAATTAATGGATTTTATCATTTTTGGGAGTAATATTAGTAAATTGACAAATATGAAGGAAAGAATGTAATTTACCAAAACCTTAGAGGCTAAGATGTCTGTGAAAGTTAATAGATCAAATTGCATTTACAAATCAACTTTCCAAACTTTCTTAGCCTTCTGTCTTCACTATCATCCTTGCCTCTGAGTGTGTTAATTCATCATTCTTTATCTGTCAGCTGTCTGCACGGTTACTTGAGGATTTCCAAAATGCCTGAAGGGTGCACTGTCAGCTGTAGGTACTTGAGTCAACATGGTAACATCCATTGATGTCACTCTAGACAATACCCACACTTGCACACAGTACACATTGTAGAGGCACTTGGCACATTTCAAAATATAAACTTTTGTTATTGTGTTAATCACCTGAAGCAGCATAGAATTTTCACAATAATATTTCTGTCCTTCAGTTATTTTTTTAAATTCTAAAAGTTTAGGAACAGGTATTATGTAATAATCATATTGAAAATTTTAATTCTCAGAATACTTGAATAAATTGCTAAAGAAAAGAACCTAGACATTATTCCACTGTTTAAATGCCCTTCAGTGAATAAATGTTTAAAAAATTTACTCATTGCACTTGAGCTATTACATGATATATACCATGTGGTGAATTTGAAGATTAGACACAAGAGTAATCTCTGATTTCATTAAGGTGTATAAAGAAGGAAAATGATAGAACTGGGTATAGATACTGTAGCTAAACAAATTCAAGGTAAAAGGGCAACTTTATTTGTGTTGGTATCTTCTTCAACTCCCACATTTTTGTGTCTTTTATTGTTTTCTATTCCTCATGCTTCCTTTGGTAACCCTACAAGATATTAATTGAGCAATGGGTGTGAAATATCTGCAGTTATCATAGATCTATTTGCTTCTCTGATTCTGTGGATTCGGGGTCATAGACTCACTCACTGAAGTATATAATATTTGGCACTGAAGCACATGTTTGTCATAAATTCAAAGTTTATTATAAATTCAGAGTCTTAAATTTCCAATTTCATATATGTGAAAGCTCAGTCATTTCAGACTCTAAGAAAATATAAGCAGAGATGACTGATAAATGCAGTATCATCAAAATATTTTGAATCATAGTATATTGAAAAATTGAGGAACCAATTTTAAATTTCCAGCAAAGGAAATGATCAGAAGTTCCATTCAGGTTTCCAGAGCTCAGATTGGTGGTATAAGTGTTAGGATCTGTAGCCGGGTATGCTCATCGAAAGTGCAGTAGAAAAGGGAACTGGAAGAATTCTCTAGAAACACAGAAAACTGGAACAAGTTCAAAAAGTCAAAAGAAACATTCAGTGACTGTGTAGAATTCATGGTGAGAAGAATCACTTAAAGGGAAGGCTTTAGTCCCACACTCAATGTAAAGCTAAAGATAAAAAATAGCAGTGGATTTTCTTAATTCTTTCATTAAGGATGACTAGTATTTCTTCATCAATTTCTGATTTATGTGTATGTTTTTTGAGGTTAAGACTACCTCCATCTTTGAAAAGTCCTGATCTATAGTATACAACAAAGAATACGCTGAATATAAACCTTAACACAAAAAGGTTTACTTGAGTCTACTTTGTTTTAAATTCATTGCTATAAATATTTTAATGTATTGTCCATCTTGTATAAATTCATAGATATATAACATCTCAAGTATGTATTTTATCATTTTGAATTATATATGTGTTGAGATATAACTTGACAAATGCTCATCTTCACTGATGATAGAATTTTGATCTATAAACTAGGGAACTAGCATTCTCATATGTCCATATATTCATGGCATAAAAAGCTAAGAATTTAATTCATTTCTGCATGTATTATATTTAAATTTATACTTATCAAAAATTTAAAAAATTTACTTCAGGAAAATTTCTTAATTCACTTTTGAAAACGCATCATTCATATTTTTCTTCTTTGCAAAATCTTCTCTACTTTTTCTCTCAAGGTCATATTGTTCCATATCAGATGGCAACAGACCTTCAGCGATAACATCAGTGCCATCTTAGATTAATGTAAGTGAATGTTTTTACAATTTTTAGAGTTGCTCTGTTCCTCACCCGTTTTGACAGGGAGCAATGCTGGGTTCAATACTGGATGCCCTAGAGGCGCCCTAGGGTTATTTTAACAGATTCAATTTGCTTTACTTTTCATGTAAGCATGATTTTTCTTAGACATTTTTGAGGTATAGGCAAAACTATTTCTTACATACAATATTTTGAAAGTTTACTCTTTATATAAACTTTCATTATAGAATAGATTTTTAAAAGTAGAAACTACAGAGCGCATCTATTCTAATATTTCTCAAGACAAAAAATAAAATGTGTCTATCACTGTTTTTTATTCTTTTTTTTTCTTTATGGATTCTGTAATTCCAGCCTGTTTCCTTGACAATGGAATTCACCTAGTTTACTAGTATGTTAGTTTAGTACTGTACCTTGAATTGTGAAACACTGGAGTAGTTCAACTCCTTATTCCATACAACAAGAAACATATCTGTAGAAAAATTTAGGTAATTTCACAAAGCACAACAATTAGCAGAAGCAGCAAAGGATACCCTAAGGCTCAAAACTGCAGTGCTATTTTTCTCTTTGAATTCTAATTCTAATTCTAATAATGCTAATTCTAATTCTAATTCTAATCTAATTCTAATTCTAATTCTAATTTTTCCCTTCATATTGTTCACCTAGTACTTTCATACTTTCCTCATTGAAACATCTGAAATTATTTCATTCCATTTTTCTCTGTTGCATCCATTTTTTGTTCTATTTCCATTTGTTTTCGTATAATCAGTAAATTTCCTAAAATTTGTACATAACATCAGAATCTATAAAACAGCTATCACATTATATCACACTGTGGCTTGAAATGTTCCCATCAATTATATATCCAGTTATATGCTAATCATTTTATTCTTGCATGGCTTAGGAATAAACCATCCCCCAAAGACTCATGTGTTAAAGTTTGGTACTCACTGTTGAAAGATAGGGTCTTTGGGAAGGTGATTGGATTATGAGGACTCTAAACTCATCAGTGAATTATCCTAGTGATGGATTAATAATTTCGTGCTATTACTGGGGGCAGAGGGGATGTGGAAACTTAGCAGTTGGCCCATAAGGTCCCGGAGGATATCTTCCTGAGGACTCTATCTTTTCTCTATACACTGCTTGTCATGACTTTAGGCTCTGTTCCTCCACATGCTCCTTACCGAGATGCTTTACCAAAAGCAACAGAGCACAGTGACTGTGGACTGAACAATCATAAACCATGAGCTAAATACACCTTTCCTTCTTTTGCTTGTCTGTCTCAGGTATTTTGTCATATTCATGAAAATCTGACTAAAATAATCTCCAATATTCTAGATGATTCAGTAACTGTCTACAGGAAGTTATGTGCAACGAAAAAGATTTGAAGTTGTGGTTTCCTGTGCAGAATCCCTGATAATGTCTTATGTTCTACAATTATTAACAGTATAATCATGTTTGTATTATTATATCTACCTATTGGACAACTACCTCATCAGTAAAATGTATATAATGGTTTTAACTGCCTCATAGAGTAGTGGATAGGTTTAAATGAGTTCATATTTTAAAAGTGCCTAGTATGTAGTGTGTTAACTATTATTGTTTTTGTCGCTTGCTTATTAACATCTATCCAGACTGACCACTTTACATTCATTTAAGCATTACCCTTTTCCAAGGCAAATAGTCTAATTATTTAACATAACTCTCTTACCTAAGAGCTATTTGTCAATTCGATTTGGTTTTGAGTTTATATGTCATATTTCTATAGATATTACACCTGATTCTCAAATACTTATGATCACATTTTTATTTTCTGTGAAATCAAGCCATTTCATCTCTTCAGTATCAAATTTAGAAATGATATCTCTTGTTTATTTACAAGTAGCATAATCTAATATATATTGCTGAGAGTGAAAAAGTCAATAGCTATTACTAATTATCAGAATAGCTTAAAAGTAGCAATTGACCATCAGGACTTAAATGATCATAGAGTAGTAGAGTCCACAAATGATTTTATGATGAATGAGGTTTTTTTTTATTTAATCTTCAAATTTTTCTTTTCTTGTAGTATTTTACATTATTGGTCTTCAATTCATCACTTATTTCTCAATTGATTTTTTAAAAAATATAAATAAAAAGGTAAGTTTTAGACAGTTTAAGAATTTAAAAATCAAATAACATAATTATATTCCTCAAGAATTTTTTAAAATTTTTATTGCTTAGTCTGATTGCATCATTTTTTTGTTTATGTCAGAGAACATATATTTGATGTTTTTGCTTGCACTATCAAATATGCATTTACACAAATGTATTAACCTCTTTTGGCTGCTGAAGCTGTGTGTGCTTAACTGAGAGTATTAGGTTAGGTTATCCAATGAACATCTTGTGATATATGCATATACATATACAGTGTACCATTTTTGTATACTTCATGAGTTAAGCACATTGATACAATTATGAAATGAGTAAGGTGGCCTAAAAAGTCAAATAATTTCTCACTGTTATTATATTATTTCACAGAAAAGCAATTTTTTATTTATATATATTTTAAAGTTTTGAGATGTGATGTTTCCAAGTTTATTATGCAAACTTAAATTTTTAGAATATTGCATAATTCCTAATGTAAGATAAGCACTTTACACTTACAAATGTAATTTTGCATTTATTTTCAATGAAATATTCATTTCTATGTTTTTATAAAATACCAAAAAACTAATTGGCAGCTGCATTCTGTTATTAATCCATTATTTTAAAATATAAAATAATAAGAAACACTCACATCTAGATGTATTGATATTTCCCTACTTGGTACATTACTTCATGTTTTTTTAATCTATAGTATATATAGCATAATTACATATATGTTAGATTTTATTCCTTATGTTTTTAATTTTTGCTTGCTTTTTCTTGGTTTAGTTATTTTCAAATATTCTTGCTTCACTTCTGCCTCCTTTTAGTTTGTTAAACTTATGGTAGTTTATAATTTTCCATTATTCAGCTATACTTTTTCTTCTGCATAAATTTTTCCATAAGTTGTTTAGCCTATCAATGTGAACAACAACTACTGTGTTTGAAAATATTAAAATATAAATTGGTACTTTAGACTGAAATTATACAATGGGAAGACACTGACTTAATCATAGTTATAGGCATCATTAAAAATTTTAATTGCATCTATTGATGAAACATTGTATTTATACATACCAATTTACATCATGTTTATTATGAAATGTTTATAGATACTGTTATTACTATCTAAATAGCCTCATTCATTTCAGTATTTCAGTGAGTTGGTAAATGAAAATAAATTACATTGTATTGAAATAACTATGACTTTTCTCTTTGAATTTCAACAGAACCTTAAAATTTTTCTGTTAAGAGTTGGTCCACTGTATTTTAGCTGGTAATTCACTAATATTTTTATAAACCCATCTCTCAATCTCAATTTCATTTTATAAAAAATGAAAATGATATTGTATCCATGAAGAATTAAATAGATTAAATGATTAGCATAAGCAACTTCTTAGTAAAAATTCCTCTGTATTAAACATATGCTAACAAATGTTAATTTCCCAAAAATATTCTCTCTTCTCTCCTTTCTTCTTTTATTCATTTACTTGTGTGTCCACTTGTTAATTTGTTTGTATATGTGCTACCTAAGCAAACACATTAATATATTTGTAAGCCATAGAGTATAATTTACTACAATACTATTTTTAGGACACTCATTATAAAGTCTTCTTAAAAACAGAAAAGACAGGGTAGAGTAAAAGTATTTCAAATTCTTGTTCACAATAGATAATATAAGAGAATTGAAAATCTATACAATAACTAAAATAATAATAAAATTGTATGTTGGGCAGATCCTTGGCTTTGATTCTTGAGTTCAAAACTTTCCCTTGCATCCTTTTCCTGTTAATTAGTTTTTTCTCTTGAACTTTCAATTATTTGTCAAACCAAGAGAAAAATATTTTACATATTTTCTTGCTTCTTCCACTGTAAAAATGGATTATATAAATAATATCATAAATTTAATTATGATTACAGAAACACTAAATGATAATCCCAGTTACAGTGTTTTCACAGAGCAGTAAATAAATATTTTATTTATTCTAGTGTATCTATCATTGATTTCCAGTAAGGATTAATTCCCATGATGATGACAATGACAATCTTTAAGAATGAGAATGGCGATGGTGATTATAATAATAATCCAATAATATTCATGCTTTCTAATGGCAGAATCCATTCAGTCTTTTTTAGTATTCTTCATAAAACATATATAATAGATTGAACAAATAATTGATGAAAAAGTGATTTAAAGACAAGACATAAAGCCAGAACATTATTCAAAAAATATTTTCTTTATCCCTTAAAAAAGTCAGTAATCTGTATATCTATGCTTTGTTTCTCACCTGAATCAGCTACTTTAAAATTCTGCCTGCTTTTTCTTGATTTAAAAAAGGTAGAATCATGTTTCTTTACATGAATATTTGAACACTTAGAGAAAATACCTATCTGAGGAATTGTTTAAATACTGATCCTTTTTATTCTTAAAATGTAATCTAATTTATTTAATGATCCATTTCTTTTTAAAAAATTTTTAGTATATATTTGCAGAACATAAATTACAATTTTGTAGAGAATTAGTACATGTATAAACATAACTCAATTCATCTTTTTCCCTTTCCTTACATTAACCTTTATTTTGAAGTGTCAGATTCATTTATTTATCTCCTAAGTCATTAAATTGGCTTTGTATATTAAAGATCTGAGTCTGTTCTAGGCCTATATGCATTTCCTGATGAAGCAGCATTTGACATGGGGAAACAGAATTCTCCATGTCCCTGGTATCAGTTGAGACCTCTATGACCCGTGGTGCTGTGACAACTCAAGGTAGGATGACATTTCAGCTGAGGACTCCCTGACTTGCACAAAATTCTACAGAAGTAAATATTAACACGGGGAAAATAAGTTTTCTGTTAATCAATGGCTTATTCATACTACAATGCTTTGTCTTGTATTAGATCTTGCTTGTGTCAGTGTCCTCCACTCCACTGTTCCCAGAATCTTCTTACAAGCCCCCTGGAAAGGTTGTGTGCATTCAATAAAGTGTGACAGATTCAGAGATTTTTGACCTTAGTCTGGTAAGAGCTCTGACCCTCTAAAATCCCTGCAATTTTCATTTATTTTCTCTTTCTATTTTATTATTCATCATACCATTGCCCAGGTGATAGAGGGATTGACCAGACACTGAAACATAAAACAATTATAATAAATCAAGGTGCACATTTAGATACATTGTCCATGCTGCATAATAATAACAATTTTTTCTCTTTTTTTATCATCTGTATTTTTCATTGTACTTTACTTATATATTAAATTTTTCATAGACGAGAAATCATGTGATATTTAAATTTCTTATTTACTTCCTAACATATGGTCTTAAGGTATATCCATTTTCCTACAAAAGACCCTCCCTCCATTTGGAGGACTCAGGTGGACCTTCAAGAGTGCTAGTGACCCCTCCCCCCATCCAGAAGACCTTAGACAGGACTGTGAGACCCTTAGTAACACAGTAGGGTCCCATCTGGTTGACACAATATGTACACGTGGGTATGGCTGTCTGGAAAAGTCTGAAACAGTATTAACAATATGAGCCAAGGGTTGGTTCACATGAATAATCCCAGATCAGTGACTCAGGAAGAATCTGGGACTCGTCCAACTGATTCAACAGGAGGAATTCAGGTAACTGGCCCCTCCCCTATACTGTGTGACCTGGAAACTGGGTGAATGTCAGCCACACAGTAGGACCTTGACTATGACACACACAACTGACAGGTAAGACCAGTGAGATTGAAAGACTGAAATATGAACCAAGAGGAGAAACTGAAAAGACAAAACAAAAAAGAAAAATGCAATTTCAGACCTTCAGCCCATACAGAATAAGTACAGGAGACACTGACAGAAAAGAAATTGGAAGATACACACCTGAAATTGCTAAAAGATACCTAGTGAAATAAAGAAACAATTCACAAGGGTATAGAGGAAATCAGATAAGAAATAATCTCTCAGGTAAAAAAAAGACAACATTAACGAAGGCATTGCTCATTATAGAAGACATAGATTAAAAAAATGTCTAAGAACATAGGAAAATGATGAAAACCTTGAATGAACAATACAGGAAACAAATAGAATGCATGAAACAGATTTAAAGAGATATCCAAGGAACTAAAATTCCCATTCAAAGCTGGCAAAACTGCTTGACCAAAACTGAAGATAGACTTTCAGACCTTGAAGACAAGATTGTGACTAGTGATGATGAAAGGAAGGATCTATTAAAAATAATAAGGGACCATGAAATCACTATTCAACAGCTACAACAATGATGTAGAGAAAAGAAATATAAGACTCATAGGTGTCAAGGAAAAAGCAGAAGTCAACATAAATGGCATTAAAAATAAACTATTTGCAGAAGTAATAGCAGAAAATTTCCCAAGCATGGAACAAAATCTGACATTCAGATAAGTGAGGCATACAGAATTCCAAACAGACATAACCAAAATAAATCTACATCCAGGCATACAATAATCAAGATCTCAGAAATTCAGTACAAAAACAGGGGATTAAAATTTGTTAGAGAAAAGATACAGATCACCTACAAAGGAAAACCCATTAGAACCACAACTGACTTCTCAACACAAGTCCTCATGTCAAAAAGAGTTTAGAGTAAAAATTTCAAGTCATGAAAGAAAACCTTTTCCAATCCAGATTGATGTACCCAGAAAAACTATCTTGCAAAATTAATGTGAAAAAAGACACTTTCATGACAAAGAACAACTGAAGAAATTCATGTCCTCCAAACAAACCCTACAAAGAATAATGGAAGATGTTCTCGATGGAGATGAAAATCACCAAAATTCCCAGAACAACAACAGAAAGAAACCACCAGGAAGGGCAAGCAATTTAAAAAAGGGAAAAATCAGGACACCAAAAACAGGTAAATAATATAATAAATATAAGCCAATACATATAAGTTATAACGAGCAATGTGAATAACTTCAATTCACAAATCAGTGAAACAGACTGGCAGACTGGATCAAGAAACAAGATCCAACAATAGACTGTATACCAGAAACACATTCAACTCAAAAACAAATTCGTAAACTTAAAGATGGAAAACAATACTCTGTGTAACAGGAACCCAGAAAACAAACAGGGGTAGCTATACTGTTTGCAAACAATGTGAACTTCAAACCAAAAATGATCAAAGGAGATAAAGAAGGTCACTACATACTTGTTAGGAGAAAATTCAAGAGGAAGAAAAAGAAATCATAAATATAATATGAACCAAATATAGGAGCAGCAAACATAGTATACAAATAGTAATAGACATGAAAAATCATTTAAACAATAATACAGTTTTAACAGGGGAACTTAATACCTCATTGTCACAGAGAGATAGATCAACTAGACAAAATGTCAGCAAAGAGATAACAACTGAATCAAACATGTTGAAAAAATAGACTTAATAAGAGTTTACAGAGTGTTCCACGCAACAACATCAGAATGCACATTCTTTTCAGCTGCACACAGGATGCTTTCTGAAACAGATCACATACTAGTCCTCAAGACATACTTAAATAAATGTAAAGGAACTGAAATTATCCCATGCATGTTATCTGACTCTAGTGCAATGAAATTGGAAATTTGTGGCAAAAGAAACTACAAAAACTTCAAATACACATGGAAATTGAGTAATACACTTCTGAACAACCAACGGGTCACAGATGAAATTAAAGAAATTAAACAATAGTTACGATCAAAGGAAAATGCAAATGCAACACACAGGAACCTATGACATGCAATGAAAGCAATCCTAAGAGGAAATTTAAAGTGGTGAATTCTCACATCAGGAAAATAGACTGAGCACAATTAAACAAACTAATGATGCACCTCAAGATTCTAGAAAAAGAAGAGCAAGTCAAGCACAAAGCTTATAGAAGGCAGGAAATTATAAAAATCAGAACAGAAATTAACACAATTGAGACTAAGAAAACAATACAAAACACTAATGAATTGAAGAGTTGGTTCTATGAGAGAATGAACAAAATTGATAAACCCCTAGCCAAACTTATCAAGAAAGAAAGAAAAAAACCCTCAAATTCATGCAATGATGAATGAAAAGGGTACAATCACTACAAATCTTGTGGAAATTCAGGAGATCACAATACCTACTTTGAAAAACTTTATTCACAAAGGCTAGAAAACATAGAAGACATAGACAGATTTTTCTAGAAACATATGAATTACCAATCAAAAAGATAGAAAAATTTTGAATACTTCAATATCAGTTAATGAATTTGAAAAATAAGTAAAATATTACCAACAAGGAAAGTTCAAGTCCTGACAGATTCATGGATGAATTTCTATAAGAAATTTAGAGAAAATTTGCTCCTCAAACCCTTTAATGAAGTTCATAGGGAAGCAATTCTACCTAACTCATTCCTGACAGCAAGTATTACTCTGATACTAAAACCGGAGTAACTCAACTAAAAAGCAAAACTACAGGCCAATTTCCCTAATGAACACAGATAAAAAATAATCCTCAGTAAATACTAGAAAACAGTATATACCAAATCATCAAGAAGATAATATATGCTATGACAAAGTGGGATATATCCCAGGGATGCAGGGATGGTTCAAAATATGCAAATCAATAAACATAATACATCATAACAACAAAGCCACAGAAAAAAATCAAATTATCTTCTCAATAGATGCACAAAAAGATTTTGATGAAGCCCAACACTCATTCATGACAAAAACCCTACAGAAAATCAGAATAGATGGCCTTTACCTCAACTGATAAAAACCATGTATGATAAACCAACAGCCAACATAACAATAAATGGATAAAAAACTGAAAGCTTTCACCCTAAAATTAGGAACAAACCAGGATGTCCACTTTCACCACTCCTATTCAATATAGTTCTGGAAATATTAATGCAATTAGACAAGAAAGACAAATAAAAGGAATACGACAGAATGGAAGAAGTTAAATTATCATTGCTTGCAATTGAGATGATACTCTATATATAAGACCCCAAAAACTCCACCAAAAGACTATTAGAGCTAATAAGCAAATTCAGCAGCTAAGTTGGTTACAAAGTCAACACTCAAAAATCAAAAGCATTTCTTTACACAAGCAACAAACTCACTGAAACAGAAATTAGACAAACAACATCTTTCACAATAGCACCTAAAAAAGTGAAATACTTAATAGTCTATTAAAGGTGGTAAAAGAGCTACATATTGAAAATTTCAGTATTCTTTAAGAGGACCTTGAAGAGACTATTAGAAAATGAAAAGATGTCCCTTGCTTACAAATAGAAAGAATCAATATTGTGAAAATGGCCATATTCCCCACACTGTTATATAAATTTAATGGAATCCTGATCAAAATAACATTAACATGCCTCACAGATCTATAGAAAACATTCCTAGATGTCATTTGGAAACAGAATAGATCTAGAATAGCAAAGACAATCCTGGGCAGTGAAAACAGGGCAGGGATATCACAATCACTGGCTTGAAATTATACTACAAAGCTACTGTGATAAAATCAGCATGGTACTGGCAAAAAATGAAAACAAAAAACGAACGAACCAAAAAACAGAGCTGAGAATCACTGGAACAGAAGATGCAGACAGAACTACACAGACACTCAGCCAACTTATCTTTGGCAAAGGGTCAACCATGTTCACTGAAAGAAAACCTCTTTTATAAAGTGGTACTGAAAAAACTGACTTTCCATATGCCAAAGACTAAAACTAGACATGTGTCTATCACTGTGCACTAAACTAGAGTCAAAATTGATCAAAGATCTAAATATTAAAAAAGAAACACTAAATCTACTGGGAGACAAGGTAGGTAGAAATCTTGAAGATGTAGGTTAGACAGAGATTTCATGAACAAAACTCAAACTACACAGGAAGTACTTCAAAGAATCAACACCTGGGAGTCTCATCTTATTAAAAAGTTATGCATATCAAAACAAATCACCAACAGAATGGAAAGATAACCCACAGAATGGGAAAAAAATTTTAGACAACTGTACCTCAAAGGACATCTATCTAGAACATATAAAAAACTGAAAAAATGAGGCCCTCCACATTCAATGATGCAATCAAAAATGGGCATCAAAAATGAATATGCACTTCTCACAAGAAGAAATGCAAATGGCAAATAAAGATATGATGAAATGTTTAATGTCATTGCTCATTTGAGATATGTAAATTAAAACAACTCTATGGTTCCATCTCACTCCAGAAAGAATGCCTATCATCAAGAAATCAACCAAGAACAAATGCTGGTGGGGCTGTAGGGAAAATGAAACCTTCCCCACTGTTGATGAGAGTATAGACTAGTGCAACCACTTTGGAAATCAGTGTTGAGAATCCTCAAAAACCTAGGATTGGGTATATTCCTAGAAGAACTGTAAACGTCATATATATCACAGAGATATATGTGCACCCATATTTATAGCAGCACAATTTTTAATTGCTAAACCTTGGATGCAATTCAAATGCCCATCAACTGTAGAATGGATAAAAAAAAGATGTGATATCTTTATACAGTAGAGTACTACTCAACTATAAAATGGATAAACTCGAGGCTTTTATAGGTAAATGGATGGAACTTGAGACCATATTCATAAGTGAAATAAATCAGTCTTGCATGGATAAACATTGTATTATCTCCCTATTGTAAAAACCTGAAAGAGTAAATAAGATCTGAAATGTACAATAGATATTGTGAAAGTGATAGTGGATGAAACTGCTCTCAAGGAAATAACTGGGATGGGGAAAAGGAGAAAAGAAAGAAGGGAAAATACCATGTACAAATAGGAACTTTTTGAAAAACCTTTCAGAGTAAGCTGATACTCAGTAAACACATATAGTATTAAAAAATTTTAGTTATTTCTAGGTGGGTGTTGTGGCACTTGCCTCCAATCTCAGCACTCAGGAGGATGAGGCAGGAGGATTGCTGTGGGTTCAAGGCCAGTCTGAACTACAAAGTGAGTTCAAAGGTAGCCTGAACTACATACTGAGACCCAGTCTCAAAAAACCCAAGCAAATTTTTAAAAAATTGAAGTTATTTCCTAAAATTTATCATTTGAGAGTTAAATGATTCCTAAAACTTGATAAAGGTTTTAAAATAAAAAATAGAAATTACTTCTTCAGAACACACTAAAATATTGTTAAATATCAATTCCCATCCCTCACAAATTACCTAGAATAAATTGTCAATCAAAAGGGGCTATTATGTTAAAATAAAACAACTCTTTGACAGAGTACTAATAGAGTCTCAGGAAAGGAAGCCAACAGAGGTATTACCAGGATGTTTGTGTGTTTACTCAAGTAGTTTAAAAGAAAGTTATGCAAAATAAAAATTGATTGAAATCAGACAAAATTTAAACATACCAAGTTAAAAATGAGGGTGCAATAAGGAATGTCTTTAAGTGAATCTTTTTAAGTAAACTATGCTTTGGTAAGCAAGCTCCTTGCTTTTGCAAACAAATACCTTAATCTATGTTAATCACAGGATTCAACTCCACCCCTCCCCAATGAAACCAACAAAATTATCATTTTATATCTTAACTTCCTGGGTAGCAATAATCTGAAAACCATCATTTTATGCATATTGACCTATATGGTCTTATATCACAGTAATGTTACTTAACATGTAGATATTGATGCCTTTTTCTTTTTTATATCTATCCTTTTTAGGTTTCAGGTCTTTTATAATTTTAGCATCCCAAAAGAAAAAGAACTTTATGTAATTCAAATTTGGAGCAGTTAGAAAGATCAGCCTTTAGTTAATATGAATAAATAAAACCATTAATTCATAAAGAATACTGAGATAAATTCAGCATTTGTAACAAACAATTCTTAAACACACACACACAAATAGTACTACTTGTGAGTTTCCTTTTATTGCTATTAAAATAAATTATGTGGTAAAAACTAATTGGTCTTTTGAGAAAAATAATAAAATAATTATAACATACTCAACAATGATTTGGCAATAGTCCTAATCTTGGTAAAACAAAAAAACAACTGTCAGTTTTAAAACAGATACAAAAATTTAATTAGAAATTGGAAGCCTTTGGAGATAAACAAAGTTTACTGTTAGAATTTTTGAACTGCAAAGCAGAAATGTGAGACATTGTAATGTCAAAAACAGATTGGTGATGAGTAGTTGGCCTTGAAGCTAACTCTGTTCATATAGTTTATTTATTTTTCCTTCCTGCTGTTTCTACTAATAAGACACAATGATATATTCAAACCATTACATAGTCAAAAATCATGTCCATCAATGCACTTCAAATTGTAGAAAACTGAGAAATGTCATAGATACATTGTTTATCATGGGTATGCTTCAAGGTCTATGAGCTACTTTTGCATTTTTCTTACATAAATTATCCACCTAAACCCCATGGTTGTAAGAAAATCACATGATGAAAATCCCAGCACGTAGGCATAATTCAAGGTTCATGATCCCACTGTATTTTGACTAATTTTAATCAATAGCAGCAAGAATCTGTTGTGCTTAATGAGTACTCCAAAAACCTAGGGAGAACATTTTATTGCTCTTCTCCATAGTAAAGTTAAAATACATCAGCCCAGTAAAACTATTCTTACATTAAAAGGTATATATGCAACTGTATAAACCATAAGTTATATAAACCATAGTGTGTACATAAAGTTCTGCATATATGGTCTGAATGCTAAATGATGTTTTTTTACTCCCATTTTCTTTTTTTCTTCTCTCCTCTTCTTTCCTCTCTCTCTCTCTCTCTCTCTCTCTCTCTCTCTCTCTCTCTCTCTCTCTCTCTCTCTCGATTTATTTATTTTTTGCCTTCCTTTTTGCCTTCCCTTTTTTTTTCCTATGTGGAGTTTACTGTACAAGGTCAGCTTTCAATGGTTGCCTGTAGAGTCAGGTCTGGAAGAATAACAAAGGGCCATCTGTATGATGTTGATCCAAAGGACCCAATCAAAAGTTGAAGGCTTAGAGCTCAAAGACTTCCTTTTTCCTTTCTCTCTCTTATTCCACCCAGGTTACAAGCCCATTGGTTGGTATCACCCACACCCAAGGCAGGTCTTCCCTCTTTAGCAAGTTCATCTTTCAAACATACCTAAAGCTATGCTAGATCAATCAACTAGGCATTCTTATTAAAGGCAGCACCACAGTTTACTGTCACATCTTCCTTTCCCTTCCCTTCCCCTTCCTTCCCTTCCCTTCCCTTCCCCTTCCTTCCCTTCCCCTGATATCACTGTTATTACACAGCAGCACTGTGCATTGAAAAGAAGTATATTCTCAAAATGTATGAAACCTAAAGGACTACATTTTAAAATACCATGTTGAAGCTACATTCTTTTACAGAGATTTGCACCATGGAAGAAATTAAAAATTTTGTGCATAAAAATGGCATAATAGCACATGTGTCAAATGCTCACTTTGGCTATGTGATGTAGAGTCAATAATAAATTTTTCCCCAGAGTCAGAAGAAAACTTTTACATAAAAATGAGTGACTTTTAGTAGGGAAAAACATCCTTCTGAATTTAAATCAGTAGCTTTGATCTCTAATATTTGGCAGTCTGGAAATGTATCAGTTTTATCATCATTGTTGGTATCATCATCTTTATTGTAAGAGACCCTTTAGCTATTTTTTAAATAGGCAGCTAACAAGGGACAGGTTTTAAAATGCAGTGGGACTGGTCAGACATAAAAGACAACAGCATGTACACTGGCTTGTCTTGTCTCAAGACATATAGAACACTAAGCTCAAGAATGTAAAATGAGTATAGGAAGATGATAGGTATTAGAAATCCAGGCAGTTGTAACTCTGATCCAAGAAAGAAGCCACATAGGCAGAATATCAAGTAAACAAACCCTCTCCACATCCATGCTGGAGACTAACTGCTTATTCTTTTGAACTCTGCATTAGAAAATCTGAGTTCAAATTGGTTATCTTAAGGCCACAAGCCTACCTGTGATAGGTGACTGCTGGACACTGAGCAAATTCTTATACTCTGCTTATCCATAAAAGAATATTTTAAAAGAGCCCCCTCTCGTGCCCTGTTTTAGGACCCTCCCAACTCTCAGCAACATCCTTTCTTCTTATGCATCCACAAAACACTCCTCTCATGTTCCTTCTTTGTCTGAGATTTCATTCTTTGACTTTGTGAGGCAAAAACCCAGTTTGGATTAAAATATCAGTAAAGTAGGATTTAGGAATAATTATGTGTTTGATTAAGTTGCTGAAATCCAGGCGTGAACTTTTGTTAAAACAAACAAAAGAACAAACTAACCAAAAAGACTTTTGCTGGTTGCTCAAAGGAAAATTTTTTTTTTCATTAATCATGGACCTTTCTTCTTTCCTGCTATATGTGATTAAAGGTATATGATTCTGTACAACTGAAAAAAATCTACTGATTTTTCTGAATAGCAGAAAACAAATCAGGGAACGAGAAGAAGAATGTTGAGTGGTGGAAAGGCTAAAGCAGTTTTGTTTTGTTTTGATTTGGTTTGCTGTGTTGTCATTTTTCTTCTTCAACTTTGAGCAATATAAGTGGACTAAAGTTCAAATTTTTCTTCACCTGATTGAAGTTAACAATGTAAGTACAGTTTGAACTACTATTTGTAATCAACCCAAGATTACTGCAAACAGAAGAAATAATCAATACTAGGCAAAATGACATAGTCAGTGGACCACTTTTAACTTTCACTAGTTTCTAAGAACTTTGAGACAAGCGTGACTCCTGAAAGACTGAAATGAAAAATAAAAGAGCAAGTAAAACAGAAAAAAGAAGGTCAGTGGCTTCAATTTTTTCATCAATTTGCTTACCATAAAACAAAATAAGTGGAAATGATTGTCAAATGTTATATGTGAACGATTTAATTCTTGTTTTTTACATTGTTTTGTTTTCATTTGTTTGTCTCAATATTACGACTTTATGTGACTACTAACTGAATACCTATACATTAACAAACTCAGGTTGTAGAATCTTGAGTAACACCAAGGCACTGCTGTTGTGTACTATATATATATATATATATATATATATATATATACATACATATATATATATTAGATATAATTGTGAGTTATATATCTATATGTCATATATATATATATATATATATATATATATACTCATCTAATATATAGAACTGTGGGATATATATCACTATATATCTATATTGAGGGTTCAAAAAATTGAAAAGAAAATACACACATGTATGTTCATATCTGGTACAAATTAGACTAAAGTACTGTTTTGTTTCATTAGAAGTGTTTGAAATTTTCATCATCTTTATTAAAATAAAAAGATCCAGACTTATGGGAGTCTTTCTTCTGAAAGACTGATTATTGGACTTTATATTATAAATGCTATATATAATAAAAATCAACATGTACTGTTCACATTTATTCAAATTCTAGTCCCTTAAAATACACAAAATATGTGGTGTTACAGTAAAATATCTGAAAGTTTATAAAACAAAATATTTACTTTCAAGGAACTTTAATAGCTTCAGCAATTTTTTTGTTACTAAAATACTAAACCTTGGTAAGAACTGAAAACAAGTTGAGTGACTTGTTGGATCTTTGAAAATATGAAATTGTGAGAAACATAATTCAAGTTTTCAAAATATAATTCACTTAAATGCCTATGCCCGTATTTCCATATTTTTTCCAAGGCTTTTTCATTATTTTCTTATTGTTCATTCATCTTATAAATTTCTTGTTATCAGCTACCCAGGTAAAATTGTGACAGAAGCCAGCATAATCGGAGATAAAATTTGCTTGTCTTTTCTCATGCCTCATGGACCCTAAATTCAAAGAAAGTTAAACGGAACAACAGCTTAAACTGATAATCACAACAATAATGTGGATTTTACTTTTAAGTGATCATCAGAGGAAAGTCTATGCTAGAACATGTTCCAAATTGTTGTATGCACACTAAATCATATATTCTAACATACTATTTTACAAAGATGGGAAAACAAATTCAAAACATGAAGTACCATAAATATCATCTACAATTTTATGCTGCAGGCTCAAGATTCAGTATGCAGAAAAACATCTTTAGGACTCAAGGAATTTTACAATATCTTTTCCCAGGGTTATGAGGTAATCTAGACTTAAATTTGAAATTTCTAATAAATAGGATGGAACACAAGATGAGGCTTATGTGATAGTTTTTTTTTTTCAGTTTCTTCATTATAAGTTTTTTATATGATTATTTTTAATATTCATAATATGCATTTCAGAGGTAAATTCCATTTCTTTAAATATTTGCATTTAAAAAACACCAAAGTATTCTGAAAACTATGTTACTAAACAAGTTAATACTAACCCCCACTAGGTCATCACTGGATTAGTCAAAAACAACACTATTTGCATTCTGTTCAGGATTTTCTTCTAACTCCACTTAATCCATTCACATTTCCACACAAATAAAAATTCCTCTATTTCTCAGTATCATTTTTCCCTGAACATATTTGTCTTTTTGAAGGCATATCCTTTCTTTAAAAATGAAATGGAAAATTATTTTCAAAAGTATTGTCTTTTTTTAAATTTTTTTTTATTTTAAAGATAGTAAACTTCAACAAAACATAACAGAACGAAGTCAATCAAAACAAAGCAGTAGAACTGAGAACTGGTACAGAATTTCTAAGAAAGATACTATGAGAACAGTAACTGCTATAGTATATCTTGTTATTTTCCCGTATATAGTTGACCTTTCCAACAGGTATAGTAAAAGCAAACCAAACCAAACCAAAAACAAAACAAAACAAAAACAAAAAACACAATAAAACCAATAAAAAGTATAAAATAAGGCCAAAAATGTAATCAGAATAAAGCAAAACAACAAGAACAATATCGGACCTCAAAGACATGACAGAAGAGAGTCCCCCATTTTTGCTACATTGTGTGCAGTCACCTTCCAAAGAGATGCTCAGGCTGCCAGCCTCAGGCCTACAAAATGAACAAAACAATACTAGCATTTGGTTGTTTTATGTACCTTAGTTGCTGTCAATGTAGCCAGACATCTGAACAGGCAGGTTGCTTTACTTGGGGGGAGGGGGGAGTGTTTGTCCTAGATTCTTAGCCAGCGCGCTGGTAGGCGGCGTACGGGGTGGGGGTGGGGTAGGGCTGGGCATGTTTCTCTTCCTGGGGTCCACATCGGTCGCGCAGGCCCCCGGAAGGCTGTCTTACTTGTGTCCTGGTTGGAGGTGCTCAGGCCTGGCAGGGCGGGTTCCTGAGAAGTCCATTTCTTTCTCCTCCTGGGGTCCATGCATGGTCACTCAGGCGCCGGGAAGGCTGTCTTCAAAAGTATTTGTCTTTATAAATGAAGGTACTTTATTGGTTTGCTATTGTTTGGAAAATATTTTGGATTTTTAACATTTTTCTTCCATGAAGTTTAATTTTCTTTCTCTTGAAAATATTTTATGTAAATCTTCCAGAAATTGCACATATAAACACAAGTACATATATAAGATGAAACAGAATGTAAAAAGTGTTTATATAAAACACTTCCCAAAACCACACATATACACTTGCACATACACACATGCTAAATGTTAAATATATAGCATGCCACATGGAATCTGATTTGTACCAGCAATGACTTTGTGACCCAGAGATTTCTCAAAAATGACTTTATAACCTCTAAAAGAAATTTGACTTTGAATATTTGTATGTCTTCTTTATTTAAAACAGTTTGAATGCTTAAAAACACAATAGGACATTTCTTAAAATGCATTCCTAAAAACTAACTTCATAATTTCTATTTCAAGAGTAATATAGAAGAAGACAAGAAAACAATTTTTAGAGCATGAAGTTTAAGGAACAAAAGCAATATCTTATTTTAGAACCTCAGAATCTTGAACAGGACGATGGATAAGATCTCTGTGGATTATATACATCTGAAAAGTACTCCTTTGCCTTAATAACTTGTCAAGTATATAAAATAATTTATCATATACAACACAAACTTTATGTATATCTATATCAACTTGTATACCTATGTCCCCTCAACTCCTGCCATATCCTACCTATACCTCTTCAAGTACACAAACTTACAATTGTACCATGGGCATTTTAGCACTCTACATTCAGATTCCCTTTTCAATGAATCTTGTTATGAAATGGAGTACGCAGTTTTTCTACATTCTAACTGTTATTATTCTCATACGGTTTCTTTATAATAGATTTTTCTTGATTTGCAGAAAACTCTTCAGAAGTAGACCATCAATCACTGAACGTGTTTATGAAGAAATGACCTTCATGTCTGTTTTTTGTTCTACATAATTTCACTCTCCTCAGACAAATTTTTTCACATAGCATTAATATTTCAGCTTCTGCTTGCAAGTAGTAGCTCAAAAGCTGTTATTGGTGATTTCAAATATACGTACGTATGTATCTTTATATATAATATACATGTGCTTAAATATGTATAAAATTTATATAAGACTGATTACCAATATATGTATTACTTAACTTCTTGTTATTTTATTCATTATATTTTCTATGTAAGTAGACAAAATATGCACTATGCAATAAATATAAAATATTTTTATGCATGTTCATTTTTCTTATGAATATATTTAAGGTTTTGAGTACCTCACATAATCTGTTTAGTGGTTTTTTAGTTACATTAAATAGAAATTTATAAAAATAGTCTTGTGAATGGTAAAATTGATTTTAAAGCAAGATTTTTATTAATATTATTTTTTAAACTTTTCCAAAATGTGAGGGATAAATTTCAGAGTAGAAATGTCACATAAAATAGGAAAGATTTGTTCCAGAGATTACTTTGGGTTTCAGAAATAAAAAAATAAGCTCAAAACCTCTAAAAAAATTGTCTGCCTTCATTATTTTCAGTTTACTTTGAATGTTTATAGTATCCAAAATCCGTGCTTTTAGTCAGGTCACACTAGATTACTCCATGGTATTCAAGATCCCAAATCTTACTCTTAAATAAAACAAAATTTGAACAGTCACTTATATTACAGATCTGAGCAAGTTTTGATAAATAATTCTCCACCACCCAGTCACTTTGAGATTTCACATGGAGACTTTTTATAAGGTAAGGCGAGCTTCTGCAAAGCCTGACCTCCTCATTACCACAGATGGTGACTAACGGATTTAAGACTCTAAAATCATCAATTTTATGCCTCAGCATAGAAAGTCTAATATATCATCACTCTATCACAAACATAACTCATATAAAACTTGTCACATGACCCCATTTTGTGGACAGTAGGTAGAAAAAGACAAATTTGCTGGTTTTATAAGGATACACATCTAATGTACGAGAGAGCAAAAGATGACTTTTGTTGTAAATGCAAGTTATTCTGTCTCTTATGTTCACATTTTATTTCTCAAGAAGTTTTAGCAAAAATATCAAACATTTCACAAATCATTTCAACTTAAGAACTGGATGAGGTGGTGCATGCCTGTAGACCTACCACTTAAGAGGCTGAGGCAGGATAATTGTGAGTTCAAGACCACCTTGGACTACATAGTGACCTACATGGAGACACCCTGTCTCAGAAAAAGGTGATATATTTGTTGAAAATATTGATGATGTTTACCAGGTAACTTCATGAAACTTCCTTGTTCTTGTTGTTTGCCAATATGTAGTGTTGTTGACATTTCTAATTTTTTTATTAGGTGTCTCATTGACTTAACTTTGCTTATGATGTATATGTCTTGCCAAATTACATTTGCTGTCTCAGAATTATATAGCTTATCTTGTTTCTAGTTATTTAATGTGAAGTGTTTAGTATTTAACAAATACACTTATTAGTGTTAAGGGACAAAGCACATTAGTACACTGTTAAATGTTTCAAAGAATCATCAATATTGTAAGTTCAATTTCTTCACAATGTACATAGTTTTTATAAATAATCATGTCTGCTTTTTCCTTGTGATAGATTTTAATGGGCTGTAGAAGACAGTACCAGGAAGTAAAATGGATCAAAATGAGATACATTCCCTACTAAGAACGTATTATGCATCGCAAACATGTATCAAGAAAAAAGGGAAAAGAAAAAGTATGTCAAACAGAAATAAAACAAATTATGAGGATCATTTGACAATTAAAATTTGGACACATTATCTGCTGTATGTGTTACTTTATAGTACCACACAGACAAATGACAGTATGTTTAGTCATATAAAGTATATATAATTTTCTCAATTTTAATAACAAGCAATCTATGCAGTTAATGTGAATAGTTGAGCCAATATTTCTTGAGTGCCTGTTATGCTCAAAGCACTGTGATTTGTGCTGCAAGTACTAGGTCCTAGTTGATAAATGCAATATAGTTGAAGAGATAAAGCATTTAAACATGCATTTATTGTTTTATAGTCAAGAGAGTTTCTTTTCAGAACCACATAATAAAATAGAATTATGTTCACAGATATAGGTAGATATTTCTTAACTGTGCATGAATTGGGGGGTATGCATTAGTCTAAAAGCAAATCATTTAAAATCACTTACATTTCCTTTTGGAATATTTAATATGATTTGAAGCAGTGCAATAAATAATCATCTGTTATATATTTTGCTTGAATTAAAGCTGGAGTTATCTGGGCAGAGTTATACTGTAGAATAGGATGAAAATGTTTCTTTGTGTGTTGGGGACTGGAGAAATTTAGCCAAGGATTAAGAATTCAGCAAGCTCTGTCATGCAAATGAATAACCACATGTGATGAGTAGATATTTCCATGAATGTATGGTTTGGCTAAAGAAAAGTCCAATCCTTAATATATTGGTTATAGATGAACTGATGATAATCAATGTTGGAAATGTGCTAGCTTAATACCAATTCACAGTAAACAACCCCTGATTTGCCATTTCCAGTTGTGTTTGTGCTATTTATCTAAAGTTTTGTTTCCAGTTACAAAGCTCTTGTATAAAATAAAGCTACAGCTTGCCCGTTTCTAAATCTAATCCTACAAAGTAATATACTTTCCAACGACTTAACTATTTTACATATTTATGAATTTCTCCACAGGCCCCCTAAGGGATTCATTTCTCAATTGTGTCATAAGATACCACAGTGTATGCTTGGCTTGTTTTTTCATCAAGTACAGTTCTACAGCTACACTGTGTTTTCTATTTGTAGTTGTCTAGAACAAACTGAGGATTTAAGGTTGACCCAGTCTGCTCAATGTGCAGGACGCATGCCTTCAAGCACTGGGACACTATCAGACTTATCACTGTGTTTCTGTGTCATATCAGCAAGCTCATCTGCAGAAATACATTCTGACTGAGTAACCCTGAGGTAGACAAAGCTTAATTCTCCATTTCAAATTCTTCCAAGAATGGAAGACTGATTCAGCTGGAAGGCATCTTCCCTGTCAGTACCCTATTATCCTAACACAGTGTTTACTTTGTTAGTGGTTTCAGTTATCCTCACACAGTTTGATAATAATTTTTGAAGCTGGCCTGCTGTATAACTTAATGCTCATTCGCAGTGTGGTTATGATTGGTTTAACATGATACCTACTGATTTTCATCTGTCGTTCTCTCTAGTTATTCTATTCTTTACATTTGAGCAAATATGTTAAGGAAAAATGTGACTGGAGGAAAAATTGAAAAAACATTAGTTAAAGGTATTTTAAAACTCTTGCAGCAATTACAGGTAACTAATGTAATGAATTTAAGGTGTATACACACATACACACACACTCACACTCACACACACATATACACATAACACCACAGAAGAAAAGAAGTGATATCCTCAAAATGCGTTCATATATAAATATCAGTAAGATGTGACACAATCATATTAAAATTATGGCATGAAATTCACATCTTTGTTGTAAGTGAAATGATAAAATTTAACAATTATCTACCATTTTATACCCCTATATATTTATAAGGCATTTTCTGGAAGCTAATCATTAATTTTTAATACTAGAAAATACTTATTGCATATATATTTTTCATAGGATGCTTAGTTTGAAAAATCAAGCCAAAATATGGTAGAGATGATGTAAAATAAAGCAGAAAGTAAATCAAAATTTCAGTAGGCTTATTCTTAAATTTTTATCTGACTTTAAAAAAAGTTTTTCTACGTAAACTTAGAAATGTAATTCATATAACATAATTTCATTACCAAAAATATCAGCATTAGCATGAAATAATGTTCATACAAATATATTGTGCTAAATCATGTTGTAATATATTTATCACTTATTTAGTCATTAAATAAAATTTTCTGGAATATTGCTCTACAATATATATATTCAATGGCATATTGTTCTTTGAAAACTAAGGTAAATAACACCAAATTTGTCAATCTATTGGTGTCATCTTTGTCCTATTCTGGTAGTATTTTTCTTCAGCACTTCTCAGGGATGAAATTATTTGTAAACTACACTAAAATGTATTCAAGTTGAGATGTAATAATGGGCTTGAAGATTACCTTTTCAGTTGTTTTTAAATGACATGTATTGGCAGAAGACTTCATGTCAAATTTAAAAATTATACTACCCTTAGTGTAATCAAAGGATTTTTGATTTAATAATATAAATATATTACTACATAGAGATAAATTTTCTTTTTAGCTTGGTTTACATTTTAAGGACTTAATTTTGCAATGTTACGTGTATGGCTACATGTACATATATAATCATACATGAATACTACATTCAAAGTTTATATCATCCATAATCATGTTCATTTATGTGTACATGAATGTATCTATGCTTGCATCCATTTTCAGTATATGTGTTTATTGTCTTATGATTGCTATAACAACTCGGCATATACTTAGTAGCTTAGAAGACCAGGTCTTGAAGCTAGAAGTCAGAAATGAAGATGTTGGAAAGGTTAAATCTCTTCACAGGTCAAGAAGGAGGTTTGTGTGACTCCCCAGTGGTTGGGGTTGCTAAAAACCTTTCATCTTCCTTGACTTGTATATCTACCATTTTAGTCTCTGCCTCTGACTTCATGGCACTCTCTCCTATTGGTCTGTATGTCTTCTCTTATGAAAAGGAAAGTAATGCAGTGGTTCTCAGGTTCACAAACTTCATTCTTTCCACAATGCTGGTTGCAAATCTAACTTGATAAGAATCAAATAAAATTAATTGGTTAGGTTCAAAGTTCATCTTATGGGGAAATTAGCCCATGCTAATCTGATACCATATCATCCTAATTAATTATATCTATGAAAGTCCAATTTCCTAATAATGCAGTTTTTATAGCTATTGGTGTTAAGATTTCAAACTATTTTTTCAGGAGACTCACTCAATTCAAGTTATTCTATATATATATACATACATACAAACGTATACATATGCTTATAAATATAATAGGCACATTTGCCTATCCATGCATATTCATGCATTTCATATATATGTATATTGTTCATTTATATAGACATCTGATTATCTATTCATGCATACATTGCATATAAATGCAATATATGATGTCATATAAATGTGTATATATGACAATGTTCAAAGTACATTTTAGAATCATATTTTTCACTTTTCCATTAAAACTGAAAAACTTGTCTTTATCAAGCACTATTTCATTTCCATTACATTATGTAATAAATTGAAATAAATTTAAGTCGTATGTGGTCACCCACTCATGTATTCTTAGCACTAGAGAAGAAGAGGCAAAAGGATTTCAAGTTCAAGGCCAGTCTGGACTACAGGACAAAACCCTACCTCAAAAAATAAAATAAAATTAAAATTAAAATTAAAATTAAAAATAAACAAAATAAAAGAAAGAAAGAAAAAGAAAAAAACAAACAAACCTCAAGTTCAGTACTCAGTCGAGTAGATCAAGGTTTATAACATTGTATTTTAATCAAATCTTGAATTTACTAAAACAAAAACAAAATAATACAAAATACTTTACTGTAAACTAATGAAATAGACCATAGCTTATCAAACATTTTTGAAATTATACACTGGCAACTGTTATAAAAACTAATTTTAGCAGTAGAAAGATTCTTAATATTCATACATTTCTAATTTCTAAATTTATAACAGCTCAAGTTAAACCCTTAAAACATTTTGTTTCAAGAAAAAGAAGTAATATTATTCATAAATGCACTGGTCTAATACAAAAAAACTAGATTTATCCTTTGGAAAATAAAAATTATCCAATTCCAAAGCAAAATTCGGTCTTGGTAGTACATGCCCATAACCCCAGGATTTTAAGAATCAAAAGCAGGAAAACTGAATTAGCCATGTCTCAGAAACCTTAGCAACTCAATGATACCCTGTCTTAAAGCAAGAAATAAAAGCAAGGTCTAGAGGTATATATAGCTTTGTGTAAAGGCCACTGGTTTAAACCCTAGTCCAATACCAAAAAAAAAAAAAAAAATGGTAATAACTTACCTAAATTCATAAAGTCAGGCTATAAAACACCAAAGCAGGCTCCTTCTCTCTCAGAAACTCCACATACAAAATTTTTGTTTAGTGTTCAGTATTAACAAGGTAAGTGAATAAGGTCTCTGAAATTACTCTTAAACTCTTGATGTTCTTCTAGAGAGGATTTTTAAATAAAGTTGATACAATTTTATGGTAAACATTAATATATTCATCATTTAACTCTATCAAAATTTGCCTATGTTTATTCACCAGGCGTTTATATATTTATCTATCCTGACAGCCCATCATCACTTGTTAATTTTGGAGGCATTTCACAGGTGCTATGAATGTTTCTATGTATTTCTGGAGTGCATCTTTATGAAATCATTAGAGGTTAGTATAATAGTTTTCTTTAATTTGACATACATTTACATGAAATAGCTTGCACAAATCACACAAATATATTTAATTTTGACCAATACCTTCTTGAAATCTCTACAGATATGATATATAAAAATAAAAATTATTAGTTTCCTATAAAATTTCCTTGTGCCATTTCTTAATCAATTTCTATCACCAGTTCTCCACTTCTGTAATTTATTTCTACAGATTTTCCTCTTCTACAATTTGAATACATTTTTTAAAGCATACAATAGGTATTCTATTGGAGAATCTTCCCCTCTCTTAAATAATTTTTTGAAATTCACTCTTCCAAATATAAATAATTTATATCTAACAATTACAAAACTTACTCTTTATCTGTAGACCTCAAAAATATTTCTAAAGTTTAGTTTTTATAAAGAAAACATTTCTGAGCCTCTGTGTTCAGGTTTTTTGTGGGGTTATATTTTCATTTATTTTTATAAGTACATGAAATGAAGTCATAATGTTAGAGATAGATAAGGTGGGATTTTAATTTTCGAATAACTTTTATATCCTCATTGGCTGAATTTTTATACTCCAACATCAATAATATATGAAATTGTTACACATCCTTGCCCACTGTGGTGTCATCAGTCTAGTTGTAGTCATTCTAGTGGATCTCTAAGGATATCACATCGTGGTTTAATTACATATAAAATTAATAACTAACCCAAAGACCTATTCATATCATTATGAATAATTATCTTCTTCAGTGAATTTGTTTAAATTATTTGCTATTATTTATTGGCTTAAACATTTAATTGACATCTTTATTAATTCTGGCCTTTGGTCAAATAAGCTTTGTGAATATTTTCTCCCAGTTTGTGGTTTGCCTATTCATTTTCTTTTGAACATATTATGTTAAATATATAGTTTCAATATTGATGAAATCTAATGCATTAATTTTAACATTTTTACTGCTTTTTTGTAAAAAATTAAAATTTCATTTGTCTCCAAGAATTATATTTCTAGTTTATATGTAGTTATTAAATCTCAAAATGATTTTCTATATGTTATGAATTGCAGTTTGTAATCTTTTTTATAAATGTCTAGTTACTTAAGAGTTATTTCTTGACAATTACTTATTTCCTCTTATATTACTTTGGAAAATCTGTTTTAAATGACTCTGTACAGTATTTACCTTTTCCGGTATCCCCAATTATTTTTGAATTACAAATATTCCATTCATATTATTTCACCTTGAGGAATTTAACTAGAAAAATTTCCTTTAGCATTTATTATATTGACATCTGTTAACAACACATTTTCTTCATTTCCAGTATCTAAAAATATTTTCACCTTTACACTTGAGAGCTATTCACCTGACAAAGAATTCTGAATCCCGAAGCTTTTGTTTGAGCATTTAAAAAGTATTGGATTGTCATTTTCTAGTTTTCACTGTTAATAACAAAGACATGAGTCAAACTTTTATTGCAAATATTTTGATTTTTCTGTTTCCGATATTTTCACATTATATTTATTTTAGAGTACAATTATGATTAGAGAGCGTCAGCTTTCTCATTAATATTTATCTTTCTGGTGGGTTATAAATCTTTCTGAATTTTTATGTTTTTGACTTTCACAAAACTAAACTTTCTGCATATATTATGCAATTATACATTTTCTACTGGAATACCCATTTCTTCTTTTCTTTGTAGGACACATTAAGCATATTTATTCTCTTAATATTGTCCACATGTGTGTGACGCTGAGACTAGATCTTTTATTAAGTGTTTTCTTCTTTTTCTCTGTCTCAGAGAAATTTCTATTCATCTGTCCTAAATTTACTGACTTCATTTGCAGTTTTGTTTAATCATATTCAATAAAAAATGCATATATATATACATGTAATTAAACACAAATATGTGTGAAGATATTTTATTTCTAGAATATTAATTTTCTACAGTTTATACTATATAATCTATTTTGGATTTTGTATCTATGTTTTCCTGTATTTTGTTGAACAAATTTGTAAGTCATAATAGTTAGTTTAATTTGTATCTGCTAAATTCTGGCATCTGGGACATTTTTAAGAATTTCTGTGGCAGACATTTTTTGACAGAATCTGGAAAATGATATTTTCCAGATTTTTGTTCATCAAGTAGTCTGCATTATTTCATGAATATTTTGAATATTCTATTATGAGGAGATTACTTTCTATTCATTTAAAGAATTTTAATGTCGGTGTTACATGGATTTTATTTTATAACAAATAAACAGGAAAATGTAACTTGATTGACAATTCAAATCTCACTTTCGTTCTCTTCTTCTCCTCCTCCTTGTCTTGATCTTTTTCCTCTTGTTTCTGTTCTTCATTCACTTGTCAAGTTTTTTTGTGTGTGTGTGTCTGTTCATAATATTAAATTAGGTATCTGTAAAAGTGTCAGCCATTTACGAGTTTATCAGTCATTCAAAATAATGAAACTTTTAAAACTATCATAATCTACAAAGCTATCTACATACATCATCTACATGAATAAGTAACTTTTATACTTTGTGTATTGTAGGATGTTCAGTAACTTCACCCCTGGGACAAATTAGCAGACATCCACAATTTCAAGAAAAATAAATTTATTTTGGCACAAAATTTTTAGAGGTTTCACTCCATAAATGCTGATGCCAAAGCAGGAAGGGCATGATGGAGGAGTCTGGCCAAGGAACACTGCTCATATCGATGTAGATAACAACCAGAGGAGGAAAGGATGACTCGGGAAAATTCTTTTTCCAGGTCACATGCCCAGGGACCCACCTGATGTGATCAGGTCCCACCTTCCAAAGTCACTCGGCTGCCGAGTTCACCAGTGGATGAATCCACTGATAAGGACAGCACCCTGTGAACCAGTCACTTCCCCAAAGCTCCACCCCCAAATATAGGAGGCTTCTGGGGACACTGTCCATCTAAATCATAATAAGCAATAAGGAAGAAATTTCTCTGTGCTTAATATGTAGCCACATAATAAAATATAAAAAAATTACATTTTTAAAATTGCATGCAAAACAGTATAATAATAATGCTAATGACATGGTTGATGTCCTATTTTGGTTGGTTTTACAAGGCACATTTAGACAAACACAGATAAATAGCAGATGTAGCTTCTAGAATGTGTGTCCCAAATATCTAAGATATACTGATGACAAATATTTATTGTTTGTATTGGAAATTCTAATTTAATAGCTTATTCTTTATTTTTTGCAACTATGGCAACTTCATTAGAAGAAAATAGAGGAGTGAACGAATCTTTATAATCATGTATTTAAATATTACTAGTCTTTGATTTTTAAGCTTACTTTTAGAATTTACCTTGCGTGATTTTTACTTTACTACTTTTTTTCTTTCATTTTTACTGCTACAACAAGTGAAGTAGGTAAGATAATGCCTCGTTTTTTTTACAGGAACACTGGTAGGAGAAAAAACAATACATATAAACCCAGAACATCTTGGAAGACAAATACTCCATAAAACTGCAATATCATCATTATTACTATTGTAATATTATAGAAAGAATTTCTGAAAAGTCACCTGCCTGAATATATTATAGCAATTTCCTATGAAAAGAAAATAAAAATATCTTTACAATGTACATGTAATGGCTTTTATTTCATTTTATTCAGCATAGAATATGAATTTAGACATATTACTTTTGGGTTGCTGCAAAAGCACTGTTTTTCATTTCCTGTTACCTTTCTGCCTTTTTAATCAGAACCTAACAATAAGCATGCCATTGCATTTGCATCTTT
Source organism: Dasyprocta punctata (assembly GCA_004363535.1). NCBI lineage: Eukaryota > Metazoa > Chordata > Mammalia > Rodentia > Dasyproctidae > Dasyprocta > Dasyprocta punctata. Next base: position 50,032 of record RJWM01004367.1, on the reverse strand, counting down.
TTTCATTTATAAAAATTACTGAAACCTTGAGTAGTCAAGGGTGTCAGATTTTCAAAATTATACCTCAATTTTTATATGTGTATGAATATGTATGTGCATGTATGTAGTGCAAATATAATTCTACAGAATATGCTGTATGTAATATGAAGGCTATTTAAAGGTATACATGTTTAGTCAACTATCAGTGTGTTGGCTTTTACTACCTAACTTCCTATATCTTCTTAAACAGAACATATGTGCAACTCAGAATTTCTATTTCAACAATAGATGTCAGGAATCTCAAAATTATCTTGGCTGCCTATATAATCATTAAAAAATCACCTTTCCAAAGATTTTTGTGACATATTAGATAGTTAAATGTATTAATATTATGGTCTACTCACATTCTAAATTTTTTTTAAATATACCGAAGACATAAGGTAAAAGGAAGAATGAAGAAAAAAGAATAATTTAGAACACTAAGTTACAGAATAAGTGTTCTAGAGCAAATCACTTGACCACAATACATGAGAGTAAGACAGAAGGAAAGTATTTCAAAATTGGAAAACATGTTTCAAATTACCTGTACCAAGACTTACTTATTGATACATGCCTTGAACATAAACACATTGAATTCTTCAATGTAAAAGACATGAAAAAAACTAAATGACTTTTTAAAAGGAAGAAACAAATCATCAATTAATTACAATAGAAACAGTACAAACAGATGTTGTTCATAAGAAACTGACTTAACCTCCCTGGACAAGTGTGAATGTGAAAGCCAATAGCTGCAATAAGGTATTACATGCAATTTCATCCCCAACTGGACAGAAATATCTGTATCTATCTATATCCATATCTATAGCCATACCTTACTGATCAGATAAATTAGGTGTTAAAACAATGTTATTGAAAATTAGTGAGGAAGATTATTACTTAATTATTATTACTTAATTATGTAGGAATCAGTACAGAAGAGAAATAACAATTCTAAATCTATGAGCACTTGATATTGAAATACAAAATTTAGAAAGCAAATGTAAATAAACCTAAAGTAAAAGTAGATCCCAATCTACTAATAGTCAAGGGCTTTAATATCTCACTTTCAGCACTGGAATAACCACTCTCATAAAGAATCAACAAATAATATAACAGTTAAATCCCATGCTATACAGAATAAAGCTGATAGCCACCTACAGAACATTCTCTTAAGTGAATAATGCACATTTTTATCAACTACAGCAGAATTTCTTGAAGATAGAGCATGTGTTAGGTGTCCAAATAAGTCTCAACAAATTACAAAAGAGAGAAATCACATAAATACCTTTTTGTCACCACAGTGCAATAAAACTAGTAATAAAAAAGGAGATGTAAAACCTGACACAACAGAAACACAAAGGATCAAGAGATTATTGCGAACAAGTATATACCTGCCATAGTTGATATAGTGGAAGAAATGGTCACATTTCTGGACATACACACTTTACCAGCAGAGAATCATAAACATAAAACCTGGGCAACCAATAACAATACTACTGAGTGACAAAATTGAAAATTGAATCAATAATAAAAAGCTCCTATCAAAGAAAAGCTCAGGATTAGAGGCTTTCAAAGCTGATTTCTATAAAGCATTCAAAGATGAATTAATAGTAATGCTGATTTCTATCAAGTACTTAAAGGTGAATTAATAGTAATTACTCATAATGAAATAAACCAAACTCATCTGTGTAAGCATCATCATAGTCTCCCTAGTGTAAGAAACCGAAAAAGTAAATAAGATCCAAAATCTACAATACATATTGTGAAGGAAAAAGAAACAACCCAAGAGTAAAGAACAACTGGGATGGGTGAAAGGATAAAAGAAGGAAAGAAAAATGTAAAAATATATATAGACATATATTTACATACATATGTATATATGAACAAAATATAGCTAAGATAATTGTACTAGTGATTTCTCTTAGTTCACTGAAGAGAGTGGTTTGTGCTCATATTGCTTGATCATTATGCATGCATATATCTTGTACTCTGAGCAACTACTTTGAGGATAACAATACACAATATATTAACCATTGTCAATTTCCTATTATCTTGTTTTTCAAATTCTTTGTTTTTGCTTTTTCTCTTCGTAATAAAAAACATAGTTCTCCATTTATTCTAAAAAATTGATTGAGTGTCTTCTTCCCAAGACATTTTTGAAGTTCAATTCATTCTGATAGCTAAATCAGACAGTTATTCAACAAAAAAGAAGAAAAAAGAAACAAATAATGCTCTTGTTCAATCCAAAGTGCACTAGAAAGATTATTGTACATGATTCTGCAGTGTTCATTCCACAGAAGCAAGTATGGTTCAATGTATGCATATCATTGAATATTATGCACTATATCAACAGAATGAAGGTAAAAAAAAACAGTGATCATCTCTGTAGATGGAGAAAGTTCATTTGTCACAATTTCAATATTTCTTCTTATTAAAATTCTCAAAGGATTATTAATACAAGGGAAACACCACAACATAAAGAAGACTACATATAAGAAGTCACCTGTTAACATAATACTGAAGAGGAATGATAAAAGCCTTTTGTCTAAAACTGAGAACAAGACAGAGATACCAATTTTCACTTTCATTGAACATTTTAATGAAAATTACAGTCAGGACCATCGGACAAGGGAAAGAAATAAAGGGCATTCACACTGAAAAAGAACAAGTCAAATGATCACTATTTGCAGATTACATCGTTTATATACTTAGGAACCTGGAAGTCTGAATCAGAATTATTAGAAACATAAAGAGATTTCAGCAAATTTTCAGAATGTAAAATCAACATACAAAAATCAGTAGCTTCTAAATATGACAGCAAATACTCCAAATTACAAATAAAAAATACCATTTAAAATAGCCACAAAAATTAACAAGGAATAAATTTAGCCAAGTATGTAACAGATTTATATGGCAAAATCTGTAAATTATTAAAGAGGAAATAGAAGAGGATACTCACACAATAGAAGACATCTTGTGTTCATGGATTGGAAGAATAAATATTATTAAAATATTCTTACAACTGAAAGTGGTATATACATTCTTTGTAAATGATACAAGAATACTAATGACATTTCTCATAGAACTAGAAAAAAATCATGAAATTTACAGGGAACCACACAATGTCAGTATAGGCAAAACCAAATTTGGGTAAAAACAAATATAATAGAACATTTATATTCCCTGATATCAAAATAAGCTACAATATTTTAGGCATATGGGCAACAGCTGCACAAATGCAGACACATAGGGCAAAAGAACAAAACAGAGAAACTTGATTTTAACACACACACACACACATACACACACACACACACAAACACATACACGCACCTACGGTCACATGATTTTTGACAAAGAATCCAAAAATAAATTGGGACCAGGGCAGAATTTTTGAAAAATATACTAAGGAAATGGGGATCTGCAGAAGAATGAAACTAGACCTGTATTTTTAATTATTTTACAAAACTCAACTGAAATGAATTAAAGAATTAAACATGAAATGTGAGACTATGAAACTACTGGAAGAAAATATAAAAGAAATGTTTTTTTTATGGCATTAAACTAGTCAATATATATAATTTTTTAAAAAAAAAAAGACCTCAAAAACTCAGGAAACAAAAGCAAAAGCTAATGAATAGGAATCCATCAAACTACAAATGTCTGCTCAGGAAAATAAATTATCACAAGAGAAAACAGAACCTAAAAGAATGAGAGAAACTCATACAAGCAAAGAAATTATAAAGATCACAGAAGAACTTAATGGAATTGAGATTAAAAAACAATACAAAGAATCAAGGAATCAAAGAAATGGTTCTTTGAAAGATTAAATAAAATCTATAAACTCTTAGCCAACCTTATCAAAAAAGGAAAGAAAAGAACTAAATTCATTCAATTAGGAATGAAAAAGATGAAATCACAATAGATACTGCAAAAATCCAGAAGATCATCAATACTTACTTTGAGAAGTTTTATTCTAATAAAATGGAAAGCACAGATGGAATGAAGGGATTCCTAGATACATTTGAACTACCAAAGCTGAATCAAGAAGATATAAAAATTCAAAATATCCCAATATCAGTAAATGAAATTGAATGTATAATTAAAAACTTACCAACAAAGAAATGCCCAGGTACTGATTGAAGCACAGCTGAGTTCAACAAGAAATTTAGACATCTAATACCATTGCTCCTAAAACACTTCAATGAAATATAAAGGGAAGCAATATTCCCAAACTCATTTCTGGAAGCAAGTATTACTCTTATACCAAAACAATAGAGGGATCCAACCAAAATAGATAACTATGGGTTGATCTCCCTAATGAACACAGATGCAAAAATCCTCAAGGAAATACTGGCAAACTATGCAGCAAATCATCAAGAAGATTATACTCTATGACCAAGTAGGAGTCACGCCTGGTATGCAGGGTTGATTCAACATATGCAAATTCAATATATCAATTAAAATCAATAAAAATATCAATAAAGGACAAAAATCACATGACCATCTCAATAGATGCAGAGAAAACATTTGACAAAGTCAAACACACATTCGTTATAAAAACCCTGCAGAAAATTGAAATAGGTGGTATTCATCTCAATCTAATAAAAGTCATTTATAACAAACCAACAGCCAACATCATATTAAATTTTCAAAAACTGAAAGCTTTCACTCTAAAATCAGGAACAAGACAAGGATGTCCACTATCACCAATGTTTAGTAAATGTAGCTATGGAAACTAAGCTACAGTAATTAGACTGAGAAAGAAATAAGAGAAATAAAGATAGGAAAGGTAAATTTTAAATTATCATTATTTGTAGATGACATGAGACTCTACATGGAAGACCCCAAAAATTCCACTAAAAGACTTGTCTGTTGAATACCCAAATTCATTCGTGTAGATGGAGAACAGTTCAGTTTTTTGTTTTTGTTTTTGATTTGTTTTTTTGTTTGTTTGTTTTTGGTACCAGGGATTGAACTCATCACTAGTGTAGATGGATACCAAGGCAATATTCAAAAATCAATAGATTCTGTACACAAACAACAAACTCACTGAAAGAGAGTTAGGGAAAACACACACTGCACAATAGCATCCAAAAAAATGAAATATGTAAGAATCAATCTAATGAAGTAAAAGTTCAATACACTGAAAATTACAGTTCTGTAAAAAGGAGATTTAAGAATGTATCATAAAATGAAAAGATATTTCTTGCTCATGGATAGAAAAAACGCACATAGTGAAAATGGCCACACTTTCCAAATTGTTACACAGATTTAATGCAATCCTGATAAAAAATACAATTAGCATCACAGAACCAGAAAAAAATTCTTAAAATCATTTGGTAACAGAAGAGACCCAGAAAAGCAAAAGCAATGCTGGACAACAAAGGGAAGGCAAGGGACATCACACTCCCTGTTTTGAAATTATACTACCAAGCTACTGTGATAAAACCAGCACAGTACTGGGAAAAATTTATAAAAACAGACCTGAGGATCTGTTGAACAGATTAGAAGATGTAGACAGAAATCTAAACATACTATGTCACCTTATCTTTGACAAAGGGGAAAAACATATTCACTAGGAGAAAGATAGCCACTTTAATAAATGATGCAGGAAAAATTGGCTTTTCAAATTCCTAAGACGTCTTGGCACCTTGCTTGCAATCTGGTAGGGCCACACCAGCAACCTGAGCAGCTGGGGTGCTTTGGTGCCCCACATGGCCTGAGCTGAAGGCCTGCACAATGTACTCCATCTAGCTGCTCAGCCTTGGTATGCCACTCAGAACCTGGTAGATTCCTGCCCAGTAATCTCAAGTAGCTGGGGAGTTTTGGAGGACCACGTGGGTGTGCTGAAGGCCCACATAGCATGCTCGCAACATTTGAGGAGCCTTTGAGTGCCACTAGTGACCTGGTAAAGCCTGGTCAATGACCCCCACTCAACTGGGGATGCACCCTACTGTAGAAACAGATATCCTCAACCCAGGAAGCAGCTGAAGCCTTGCATTCAGCTGCTTCAGGGAAATACAGGAAAATGACAAAACACAAGAGCAAAATGCAATCTCAAACCTCCAACCCACCCCAAACAAGTCTAAGAGACATGGACATAGAAGGAAATGTAAGCCATACACCTGAGATGTATGAAATGATAGCAACTGAAGTAAAGAAACAAGTCCATGAAGCTGTAAAGGAACTCAGACCAGAAATAATCTCCCAGTAAAAGAAGAAATGATAAATGTAGTAAAAGAAATGCTGAACACATCTAAAGAAGACATAGTTAAAAAAAAATTGAGGAGCACCACAAAAAATAGAAATCTTAAATGAACAATATAAGAAAAACACAGAATGCATGAAGCAGATTCAAAGAGATATCCAAGAAATCAAAATCTCCATTGAAAGCTGGCAAAACCACCTCAATGAATGTGAAGATAGACTTTCAGATCTCAACAACAGAATTGCAACTAGTGAAAAGGAAAGGAAAGATCTTTTAAAAATAGCAAGGAATCAGGAAGTAACAATTCAACAATTAAAAGATGATGCAAGGAAAAACAATGCAAGATTGATATGTGTGAGTGAAAAAGAAGGTGACAACACAAATATAATATCAAAAGATTATTTACAGAAATAATAGCTGAAAATTTCCCAAGCATGGGAAAGGAAACTGACATACAGATAAGTGAAGCATATAGAATTCCAATTAGCCATAATCAAAATAAATCTACACCCAGACATATAATAATATCCCAAAAATTCAGCAAAAGAACACAATATTAAAAGCTGTTAAAGAAAAGAGACAGATCACATATAGGGAAAGCCCATCAGAATTACAGCAGACTTCTCAACACAATCAATGAAATCTAGAAGAGCATGGAGTGAGGTATTTCAAATCCTAAAGAAAATAACTTCCAACCCAGAATGATGTACCCTGCAAAACTGTCTTTCAAAATTGATGGAGAAATAAGATACTTTCATGACAAAGAACAGCTGAAGCACTTCATGGACACTAAACCAACCATGCAAGGAATACTGAAAGATATTCTAGATAGGCATAAATAACTATGACTTTAAGAACACTGACAGAAAAAAACCACTAGGCAAGGCAAACAATTAAACAGAAGGGAAAGATAAAGAAACAACAGCAGAAAGATAACATGACAAAAATAAGCCACTACATATATGATATAACTATTAATGTAAATGGCCTCAATTCACAGATTAGAAGAAACAGAATGGCAGAATGGATTAAAAAACAGCAAACGGCCATATGTTGTATGCAAGAAATCCATCTAACCCAAACGGAAACTCATAGACTGAAGGTCAAAGGATGGAAAACAATACTCCATGCAACAGGAACCCCCAAAAAAGCAGGAGTAGCTATTCTGTTTGCAGACCATGTGAGCTTCAAACCAAGAATGATCAAAAGAGATAAAGAAGGTAATTACATACTAGTTAGTGGAAAACTTCATGAGGAAGAGATAACAATCTTAAATATATATGAACCAAATACAGGAGCACCCAGCTATATAAAACAAATATTAATAGAAATGAAAAATCAAATCAGCAATGGCACAGTTATAACAGGAGATAGTAACACCCCCATTAACACAAAGAAACAGATCAACTAGATAGAAAATCAGCAAAGAAATACCAGAACTGAATCAAACTTGTGAACAAATGGACTTAGTAGACGTGTACATATTATACCACCCAACAAGGTCAGAATATACATTCTTCTCAGCTGCACATGGTACATTCTCTAAAATAGATCATGTGCTAGCCCATAGAACATGTTTAAAAAATGCAAAAGAACTGAAATTATTCCATGCATCTTATCTGATCATAGTGCCATGAAACTAGAAATTAATGACAAAAGAAACTGCAAAAACTCAGAAAACACATGAAAATTAAGTAATTCAGCCCTGAACAATCAATGGGCTACAGAAGAAATTAAACAAAATCTACAATCAGATAAAAATAGAAATACAACTTACTGGAACCTGTGAGATGCAATGAAAGCAGCTCTCAGAGGGAAATTTATTTCAGTGAATTTCCACATCAGTAGAACAGAACAAACACAAACAATCTGATGCTATACCTCAAACACCTAGAAAAAGAAGAACAAGTGAGGCCCAAAGCCAAAAGAAGGGAGGAAATTATAAAGATCAGAGCAGACATTAACAAAATAGGGATTAATAAAACAATGCAAAGAATTAATGAATCAAAAAGTTGGATCTTGGAAAGAATAAATAAAATTGATAATCCTCTAGCCAACCTAATTTAAAAAAGGAAAGAAAAAACTCAAATTCATGCAATAAGGAATGAAAAGGGTGAAATCACTATAGACCCTGAGAAAACACAGAAGATCATCAATACTTACTTGAAAAATCTTTACTTTCATAGGTTTGATAACACAGAAGAAATGGACAGATTCCTAGAAATATATGAGTTATCAAAACTAGATCAAGAAGATGTAAAACTACTGAATAACCCAATTTCAATTAATGAAATTGAAAATGTAATTAAAACCTTACCAACGGAGAAAAGCTCAGGTCCTGATGGATTCACAGCTGAATTCTACAAGAAATTCAAGGAAGACTTAATCCCAACACTCCTCAAACTCTTCAAAAAAAACTGAAAGGGAAGTAATTCTTCCTAACACGTTCCTGGAAGCAAGTATTACCCTCAAAACAAAACCATTGAAAGATCCAATCAAAAAAGAGAACTACAAGGCAATCTCTCTAATGAACATAGATGCAAAATCCTCAATAAAATACTGGCAAACAGAATGTAGCAAGTCATCAGGAAGATTATACATCACGACCAAGAGGGATTCATCCCAGGAATGCAAGGATGGTTCAACATATGCAAATCAATAAGCATAATACACCAAAGATAAGAATCAAATGATCAATTCAGTAGATACAGAAAAAGCTTTTGACAAAAATCAACACTCATTCATGATAAGAATCCTACAGAAAATTGGAATAGATGGTCTTTACCTCAATCTGATAAAAACTATCTATGACAAACAAACTGTCAGCATTGTATCAAATGGTCAAAAACTGAAAGCTTTTACTCTAAAATCAGGAAGAAGACAATTATGTCCTTTATCACCACTGCTATTCAATATAGTGCTGGAAAATTAGCCAGAGCAATTAGACAAGAGAGAGAAATAAAGGGAATAAGGATAGGAAAGGATGAAGTTAAATTATCATTATTTGCAGATGCCATGATACTCTATGTAGAAGACTCCAAAAACTCCATTGAAAGACTTCTAGGCGCAATGACCAAATTCAGTAATGAGCTGAATATAGAGTCAACACTCAAAAGTCAATAGAATTCCTGTACACAAACGACAAACTCACTGAAAAAGAAATAAGAGAAGCCACACCCTTCACAATAGTATCCAAAAAAAAAAATGACATACTTCGGAATTAATCTAACAAAGGTTGTAAAAGATCTATTTAGTGAAAATTTCAATGCTCTGAAGAAAGAAATCAAAGAGGAACTCAGAAAATGGAAAGATATTCCTTGTTCCTGGATAGGATGAACAAACATTGTGAAAATGGCCATTCTCCCAAAATTCTTATGCAGATTTTACACAATTCCAATCAAAATACCATTAGCATACCTCACAGATCTAGAGAAACTATTCCTAAAATTCATCTGGAACCAGAAGAGACCTAGAATAACCAAAGACAATTGTGGGCAACAAAGACAAGGGAGGAGGCATCACAATCCCTGACTTAAAGCTACACTATAAAGCTACTGTGATAAAATCAGCATGGTACTGGAATAAAAACAGACCTGAAGATCAATGGAATAGATTAGAAAATACAACCACAACTACAAGCACGCTTAGCCACCTCATCTTTGATAAAGGGGCCAAACATGTTTACTGGAAGAAAGATAGCCTCTTTAATAAGTAATGCTGGAAAAACTGGCTTTCCATATGCTGAAAACTAAAACTAGACCCATGACTGACACCATGCACTAAACTAAAGTCAAAATGGGTCAGAGATCTAAATATTAAAACAGAAACACTAAATCTGCTGGAAGACAAAGTAGGTAGAAATCTTGAAGATATAGGGCTAGGCAGAGAATTCATGAACAAAAATCAAACTGCATGAGAATTACTCCCCAGAATCAGTAACTGGGATCTCATCTCACTGAAAAGTTTTTGCATGTCAAAGGAAATCTCCAACAGAGTGAAAAGAAAACCCACAAAATGAGAAAAAATATTAGTCAACTGTCCCTCAGACAAAGAACTTCTATCTAGAACATATAAAGAATTAAAGAAAATTAGATCTCCAAAATTCAAAGACTGAATCAGAAAATGGACTTCTGAGGTGAATACAAACTTTCTGGCTGAAGAAATACAAATGGCAAATAAATACATGAAAAAATGTTAAGCACCATTGGTCATTAGAGAAATGCAAATTAAAACAACACTGAGGTTTCATCTCACTCCAGAAAGAATGGCCAGAATTAAGAAAAACCCCAATAACAATTTGTGGAGAGGCTGTCGGGAAAAAGGAACTCTTCTGCACTGTTGCTGGGAGTGTAAATGGGTTTAACTACTGTGGAACTCAGTCTGGCATTTCCTCAGAAAGCTGGGACTGGAAGTCTTATTTGACCCAGCTATCCTGTTTCTGGGCATATTCCCAGAAGAATTGAAAACATCATACCACAGTGATATATGTGCCCCCATGTTTGTAGCAGCACAATTTGTAATAGCCAAATCTTGGAAACAACCTAAATACCCATCAACCAATGAATGGACAAAAAAGATGTGGTACTTTTATGCAATTGAGTACTACTCAGCTATAAAGAGGGATCACATTGAGGCTTTTGTAGGTAAATGGATGAGACTTGAGATCACACTCTTAAGTGAAATAAATCAAACTCATATGTACAAATACAAGATTGTCTCCCTAGTGTAAGAAACTGAAAGAGTAAATAAGATACAACATCTTCAGTAAATGTTGTTCAAGGGTTACAAACTGCCCAAAGGGGAAAAAAATAAATCAGATAGGGAAAGGAAGAAAAGAAAGAAGATAAAAGAGAAAAGATATAGATTTGTAGATATGCACTTAAGATAGCTAAGAGGGTCTTATTACTAATTCTATTAGTTCTTGGAACAAAACAGTTAACATTCATAGGATTAGATGAAGTTTGCAAGTCTATATCTGGTAATCTGAGTAACTCTTTTGAAGATAACTATGCAAAATAACAACCTTAGTTGTGTTCCTACTACCTTGTTTTGCAAGCCTGTACTGTTATTGTTTTAGGTTCTTGGTTATTGTTATTTATTAGACTCTTTTGTTTCTTGTTTTTCTTGTAATTTGTTATGTTTTGTTTTGTCTTTCCCTCTAATACAAAAAGGATAGATGTACATTTATAGGCTTTTAGATGCCTAGAACTTCTCCTAAAGTGTTTACAAGAATAGATTTTATTACAAGTGATGGCATGAACAGCTACTTTGAAGAAAATGAGATGTTATAGTAGCCATTGCTGATTTCCTATCATCTTGTTGTGAAGTCCAATAATGCTATTATCGTTTGTTTTGATTGTTCTTAGTCTGTTGTGTGGGCAGCTATTGTGAAGAGAACAACAGACATTATGGCAGCCATTGTTGATTTTCCTATTGTCTGGTTTTGAAGGCCTGTAACACTTTCATTCTTTTGTTTTTATTGGTTTTATACTGTTGTTTTTTGTTTGAATTGATTGTGTGTGAAGATACGGATAACTATTTCAAAGAAAACAAAGACATTATGGTAGCCACTGTTGATTTCCTATTGTCTTGTTTTGAAATCCTGTGTTGCTTGGATTGTTTTGTCCAGATCTGATTTCTTTTGTTCTATTTTGTTTTATTTTATTCTCTTTAAAATTAAATAAATAAATAAATAAATAAATAAATAAATAAAACAGAAACACTAAATCTACTGCAAGAGAAAATACATAAAAATCCTGAAGTCATAGGTGTAGGCAGAGAGTTCATGGACAAAACCCAGATAGCATGAGAAATACTTCAAAGAATCAACAACTGCTATCTCATCTTATTAAAAGAAATCAACAACAAAGTGAAAACACAACTCGCAGAGTACAAAAAAGTTTAGTCAGTTATCCCTCAGACAAAAGACCTATACTGAAAACATACATGGAATTGAAAAAGATCAGCATCCCAATCAAAAAATGGGCACCTGAGATGAATAAGTGAAGAAATACAAACAGCAAATAAATATATGAAAGAATATTCAACAGCATTGCTCATTCAAGACATGTAAATTAAAACAACACTGAGATTCCATATCACTACAGAAAGAATGACTATCATCATGAAATCAATAACAAATCCTGGATGGGATATGGGGAAAAAGAAAACTTTCTTGTGAATACTGGTGCAACAAGTGTGGAAATCAGTTTGAAGTTTCCTCAAAAAACTAGGATTAAATGTTACATTTGACCCTGCTACCCCTCTTCTGGATAATTTCCAGGAAGAGTTAAAAACATCACGCCATAGTGATATATGTGTACCCATATTTATAGCAGCACAATTTGTAATAGTCAATCTTGGATACAGCACAAATACCCATCAATTGAGGAATGAATAAAAATAGATTGTGTTTTTGCACAATGGAATACTACTCAGTCATAAAGATGGATGAACTTAAGACTTTTATAGGTAGATGGATGCAACTAGAGACCATATTTATAATTGAAATAAATCAAAGTTAAATGTGTAACCTTCATATTTTTCCCTGATGTGAGGAAATGAATGAGTAAATAAGGTCCAAATTGCTCAACAGACACTGTGAAATGGGAAGAAATAGTTCAAAAAAAGTAAAAAAAAGGAATTAAAGTGGAGGAAAAGGGAGAGGAAGAAAGCAAAAAGAAAAAAAACAAAATACAAGATAGTTATACTACTAGTTTCTCTTAGTTCATTGAAAAGAAAGTTTTGTGCTAATATTGTTTGGAGAATTTAAACCCATATGTTGTACTCTGATTAACTGCATGAAAGGTAATAACACTCAATGTATTAACTATTATTATCTTCCTACAATTTTGTTATGAATTTTTGTTTTACTTTTTTCCATAAAATAAACAAAAGAAAAAATATTCAACATCACTAAGCCCTGGAAGATACAAGCTAAACCAGAAGACATAATCTCTCCCAAATAAAAATGACTACTATAAAAAATATAGATATCAAAAGGCTAGAGTGTATGTGCAGTATGGAAAACCCTTATCTATTGTTGACTGAAATGTAAATTAGATTAGTATAGCTATTACAGAAAACAGAAGGGAAACTGCTCAATAAATTAAAAAGAGAAGAATCATATACTTCAGCAATTTCATCACTGTGTAAATATTCAAAGCAAATAAATTCAGTATGTCAATACACCTGTATTTCTATGTTCATTGTAGCAGTACTCACACTAGAGAAGAAGGGAAATGGATGTCTATTTACCAATGAATAGGTAAAGAAAATATAGTAAATGCTCCCTATCAAATTCTATTCAATCATAAAGAACACAGAAATTTTATCCTTTGTGACATAATGGAAGACATAAGAAAGTATTTTTAAAAGAAATTAAGCAGTAACAGAAAGACAACAACTAGTTGACCTCAACTAGTCCATGTGTGAAATCTAAAAAAAAAGTTGATGACACAGAATGTGAGATACAATGATTGTTACCAGAGAAAAGGAGAAAGAGTTGGGGAAGTCATAGGATGCAATCAATCAATAGATATCAAGCTTCAATGAAAAGGACTAAGAATTTCTTGTTTGCTACTGTATAGAATGGTGAATATAGAAAATTATAATGTAACATATATTTCAATAAGCTAAAAGCGAATGCCTTCAATATTTTCTCTATTGGAAAATGATAAATATTCGAGGAATCCAGTATGTTTAATAAGATTAAATAAAACACCAGATGTTCAACAGTCAGAAAATCATATCTTTTTATGTAAATATATTTGTTTGTTGTATGTACCAATTAAAATAAATTTAAACAGAAAGATAGATAGAAAGGTAGATAGATAGATAGATAGATAGATAGATAGATAGATAGATAGAAAATCTTACAAATAGAATACTTCCAGAGGTTTAAAATTATGTGATAGTATTACTGGACAACAGGTTTTCAGTTTTGTCAATATGTCTTATAAATTCTACAAACTTGTAATGTTTATATCAGTTTGCATTCAAAAATAAACATTAAATATGAGTAGAAACAGATTGTGCTATGATCAGAGTCAACTATGAGTCAGTAGTTATCTCAGCATATATTTAAATAAAGATTTCACTATTTATGCTTTTGTTTTACATTTTATTCTCCTTGTTATATTCAAATTCAATTCCCTATAATGTATTATTTAAATATGAGGCATATTAAATATATTATATGGAAGGTCTCATTATTTTGCTTATTTTATGTATATGCATATTTGAAAAAATTGCAATCTATTTTTTAATGACTATTAAAATTACTTTATAGAACCTACATGAACCTTTGACTTTGTTCCTTAGTTATAAATATATTTTCTCCAAACCCCTGGAAACAGATATTTTATTTTGTTTTCATCAACAAAGGTATTTAATATTTTGAAGATAGTGTGTCATATTTGGTTGTCCTTGTCATGTCACATCAGTCATATTCCTTTCACTGAGACATAATCTGATTTTAGTTGATGAACATAATATGATTTGAAACACTAAACATTTCCTTATAAAAAATCAGAGAAAACCAAAGGTGAAAATGTGGTTCAAAAATAAACAGACTCTTTAATGGCAAATAGAATATGATAAAATACTTTAAAATTTTCTGTACTTTCTTACTTTTTCATAGATGTGTGTGTATCACAAATGTGTGTGTTTCTATTCAAGTGTTAATATAATAATATTATTAGATGGAATGATTGTTCTAGTTATATGCACTAAAATGTCTAACAAGTTTAAAAGCTTGCTTTATTTTTAAAGAAAGATATTGTGTTTAATAGTTGGCAAATTCATTATATACGAGCAAAAAATGTTTCTTTCTACCAGGCAATGTTCAGTGGGCTATGCTTCATTCAACATCACTTTTGTTTTACTTCACATCTTAAATTATCTCCAATAATATGGGTTTATGAGAATTATTTCAGTCCCTTTGTTCTCTACCATCAGATGCTATTGTCTTTGCCAATATTACGATTCTCTGTTCTCCTTTATTAATGACAAAATTTTATTTTTTCAATATTTTGCTGCATATAACATAAAACAAATTTTAGTATCCTAAATTATTCCTGTGCATAGTTAATATTATTACTGAATTTAAGATTTAAAAAGCAAAAATAAGTAACAAAGTATTTTATATTTTAATCATTCTATAATCTATCATAATTTTTTTGTAAGTCTACATGAAAATGAAGGTTACTGTTTTATGGAACACACTGTTCACCAGTTTTAATGTCTTATTACACTAGAGATATTATAATAAAATAACATGGACTGGGTCCCTTGTAATCAATAGAAATTCATTTCTTACAGTTCTGTATTTTGCAAAATTCAATTGCCAGAAATTAATAGATTTAGTGTTCTTCCTTGTCCTGGATAGTGCCTTTAAATTCTGTCTTCATGTAGTAGAAGAGGAGAACGTGGTGTTTTTGAACCCTCATGAAGATAATAATCCCAGTCATGAGGGATCCACTCTCATGACCTAACTATTTTTCCCATTCTCCACCCGTAAATCTCTTACTACCATAAAGAGGCTTCAACATAGGAATTTTGGAACACAAACATGAAGTCAATGGTAAATACTCTTTAAACTTTCAGATTTAGACTAAAGTTACAGACAACTATACCTTGTATATCTTCTCATTTTGTTCAATAAAGCTTATTTTATATTTTTGAAGGAAAAACTATACCACATGTATATTTTACAAATACTTTATCTCAATTATAGCTTGTATTTTCAGGTTCATAATGCTATCTTTCATAGTACTTTTTAAAAATATTATTGAAGTACAACTTGCAAATTGTTTCCTTTTATGGATCTTTCTTTTTCTGTTACATCTAAGCAGAAGCGTTTTTGCACAGGGATATTCAATTGGTCAAATACCATTTATCGAAAGGACTATACCTTCTGCATTGGACTTCATTTCCTCCTCTGGCAAAGATAACTGTACTTCTGTAGGTCTATTTTGGGTTCATTATTTATTTTTGTTAATCCTTTTATGTATGGTTTTATTAGTATCACAATCTATCCTCAGTACTGTAGCTCTATAGTAAGTCATATTGGGTCAGTACACCAGGTTTGGGAAGAAAGGATCATGATTAGTGGGTCATGTAGTCTATGTTTTGTAAAACTGAATAACACGTTGAAAATTTAGCAAAATATCTTACCTTGTTTCTGTGATTCCAAAACTCCACTGTTACATAGCACAATCCTTTGAAATGAAAAATATTTATTTCCCGCATAAATTTAATGAATATATAAGCAAAAAGACAAGTAAATATCCATGAAAGATTTGCCTCTTTTTAGCAATATGCATTGGTGAATTAAATACTGATTTGCCTCTTTTTCTTATTTTTACAAACAAAAAATCATTCATTTAGCAGAGATTGATTTCCTACTGTGTGCCAGGAACTGTAAAGTCAAGTCATTTGAAAAGTTCTTGCCATCAATGAGATAATATGTGTGTAGAGAAAAATGATACCTGATATTCCTAAGCAGGTTTGGGTATGTCTCTTTGAGTGGTTGACAGTGAACAAACCAAATGAAATTGTAGGGAGTCACATATGAAGTATCTTGAAAACCACTCCCCATAAAATAAATGAATAACACAAAGATATTCAAATGCTTGCTTCCATACTGGGGAAATGTAAAGAAACGCTATGCAGTTAGAAATTGGCTAATATTTTATTCAGAAGTTATTAGAAACTCTAAAACAAGTTTAGACATGACTTCAGTGAGTCTTTCCAAAAGCTTTATATTGATTGGTGTCTCCTAGAGATCTTCAAAACACTAATGTCTGGATATAATCCCTAAATATTTTTACTCAGTAATATGTATTGAAACCTGAGTGTATGCACTTTTAATACTTACCCAAGTGATTCTAATGGGCAGTAAAATTTGGAAATCTAGGTTTGCTCTGTATTATTTTAAGTCACTGGACAGCACAGACGTCAAGTTACTTATCAGAATGTCAACTTCCCAGTCTGGCCTCTATTTGTCCCTAATTAGATCTGCTGCTCTTGATTTTGCTATAAGTTTCATAGGTTCCCAGGTCCTTTTGCTTCTAGTGTTTCTAATACTTGACTATAAGCCTTTGTATTGTTTTTCTTGTTTAGTTTTTATCTTTGAACATCTCTCTATTTAATGGCAAATTCAGAAATTCCTTGAGAAGTTTTCTACCTCTATCAGTTTACATGTTTTTTATCCAAGTTTTTTGTGTGTGTGTGCAGTTTCTGTTTATTCTTGTTAGCAGATGACTGTAAATAATGAAAGTAATTATACTCACAAAGTAGATCTAGTTTACGCCAAAGTTTATATGCTTGGATTAATCAACTTTCTTGTTGCTAGTACAGACTACCTGACATCCACAATTTAGAGGTGAGGTTTATTTGGATCATGGTCTCAGAAGATTCAGTTTATGGTCTTTTGGCACTAAAGCAGGAATATCCTGGTGGAAAAGTGTGGTAGAGAAAACTGCTTAATTCATGGTAGCAGTGAAGTGAGGCAGTGAAACAATGCCAGAGAGGAAGATTCCTGGGATTAGATGTAGACCCCAAGGTCCTGCCTCCATGACCTTTAGAGACACACCCAGAAGTGTGCTTTACTAATTCCATGGGCAATTCCAAAGTCAATCAAATTGATAATCAAGCTTAAAACTCACAATTGTCACACCCTAGTCACTGCTCCCAGACCCCACATTATCTTTACCTTTTATTGTCGTACACTGTATTTTTCAAGTAACTTGATCTTATCTGTTACTATATTCTAAACTCTGTAAAATGAACAGTATACAATATTCTCTCTCTCTCTCTCTCTCTCTCTCTCTCTCTCTCTCTCTCTCTCTCTGTCTCTCTTTGGTCTTTTTGAGGCAGGATCTTGCTAAGCAGTTCAGGCTGGCCTACAGTTCACTTTGTAGCCCAGGCTGCTCTGGAACTTGCAGCCATCCTCCGGCTTCAGTCTCCCGAATGCTGGGATTACAGGCATGTGCCACCACACCCGACTGTGCACAATATTCTCTTTTGCAATGAGTACAATAAGTACATTGCCAATTACACAGTAAATGCCCATAGAAATTTTTAATTTATTTTAATGGATGCACGCGAGTTAGTGTATACAGGGAATGATGAAATATTTGTGTAAAACAGCCACAATTGTTTGAATTCTTAATTTTAAAATTACTTAAATTTGGATCCTTAAATCTCATCTTCCATCACTTCTCTAGAATACTGTGAATCAAATTTACACAAATACAGTTAAGGTCACTTCTGTAACACAGTGACAACAATTTTACCAATATAGTCTGAGACAAATTGAGGTCAGAGTACATTTTCTCATAGCCTTGCTCTTAGCTTTCTTCCATGAACTGCAGAAGGTTTCAATTTACTGAAGCACCGAGGTAGGTAAGATCCAATCAAAGTAAAAACAAAATCAATAAATGCTAACCCTGAAGGGCTAAATAGTAGTGACATCAGTCATGAAAAAAAAAAGTTGTTCGTAGGTTTGAAATACTGTTGTTCTATAAAGGTAAGAACCGCAACTATGAGGTTCTTTGTAAATTTTGTTTTCCCTAATATAGTGAAGAGGTAGACAAAGAGATAACAACATACATGACATTATATGGTTGACTAGTGTTAAATAATGAAAAAAATCTGATTTTCTCACCCTAATAGCAAAGTATGTTCACTTTGCAGCACATTTCTTCAAATGTTATCTATAAAGAGTCCCTCATAAAACTTTTTAAATGTTTGTTACATTTGTATAACTGGTTATTTTTCTTTATATGAATGTTTTAAGGACTATATAGAAGGTTTTCGTGGATTTTTTGAAACGAAGTGTAATAAACATAAAGGCAGGAAGTATGGCTCTAAATGTAAAGAAAAAGCATTAAAAAACTTTGTGTTCCAACTGTACCACTTTCTTCTGCATAATCTTGATCAAACTATTAGCACTATTTCTATTTTCACATTTGGAACACAGTATTCCATATTCAGTATAATATTTGACTATTTAAAAGGACACGAGCATATTAGGTGCTCAATAAATACTAAATTATGATGTGCAACAGCCATATTTACCATATATTGCACATGAAGCAGTAAAATTAGTGTCCTTTATTGTGAAGACTAAGATTTTCATTGATGACATTGCAGAGACTAAAGAAAGCAAGTTATTTGAAGCAACTATATATGAAACTGTTGATTTTTCAATTTATTATTTAGCACTTTAAGACTTTTATGAACTTTTTCTTCATTGATTAATACATAACTAGATTGAACTATCACATAACTATTTTATTTGAACATTTTGAATCATAAATCCATTAATTTTCATAGTCAACATAGAAAACTCAATATTTATACATTTCAAATTTCTACAAAGATTATCATTTTGTATTATTTTTTCAATCTGTAGAAAGTCAAAGTAAGAATTGTGCCTGTAACTTGTGGTAGAAGGTCACATTTCTAAACTCATGAAAATATTTTATTTTTGTTTGCCCATTTGTTGCCAAGTCTCATGTAATCATGGCATGGATGCAGCTGAGTCTGGTGTTAATGATTGGTTTGTTGCCTTGTGCTGGGTTTGATGGTGTGAGTGCAGCACCTGCCCGGGGTGGAGCCAACATGCAGGGTAGGGGTGGAAGGGAGGCGTGTCATCCCTGTCTGGTGATTCGTGCCTTGCTGTTTTGCAGCCACCATGGATAGCTGCCCTGTCATGCCACCCTGCCTTACAGCCAGCTGAATATGGACTGAAACCTCCAAGAACTGTAAGAAATAAACCTTTCCTTCCCTAATTTTGGCCATTAGGCATTCTGTCTCAGTAACGAGAGAAAAGTAACTAAGACATGCTCCCTATAGAATACAGAGACTACTATACTTTCATTTACATTTAAATTGCTGGTTCAGTATTTCTACATAGTAGCTAAATTACTCAATCTTTATATTTCTAGTTCAACAGAGCTATTACTCTAAAATATTCATCATATTATAGGCAAGCATGCTGGTTTTTGAGAAAAAAATGATTTTGCTACACAACATTGCAATCCATCCAGGAATGAGACAAATTCTATGACAGAGTACTGACTTAAAAAAGGTAAAAAATACATATCATTGCTTATAGACATACATATTAATCAGATGATTAAAAGTGACTTTGCCACACTGGTTGGGGATCATGTGCATATTGTCTTCTCTTTTTTACCCTTTTGTTATTATCTATGGAGTAATAAAACTTTGATTGGCTGTCTTGCCTGATCTATTTTTTTCCAGGTGGAATGAATAATACAGTCAAGCAATTAAAAGTATTAAAATGAAAGCAGGGCTCCTTGAGAACTACATATTACCATGTTAACAGAATAGAAATCCCAAAAGTAAAATAAACAATAAGGAATCCAAAATGTGACCTTATGAGGTCTAGCTTCATTTTTTCTTCACCAGGATATTGTTCCTTTTTTAAGACTTGAATGATTTGACCTTGGTTGTATTTAATATTTTTAATGAAGCAGCCTTTTCATTATCAAAGAAATAAGTTATACAAACCATTACTTTTATCAACTAAGAGGCAAACTATTCTTATTTTAACCTTGGGAATGCTGTTTCATTAAACCAATCGTGTTTTCATCTGGAAAAGAATTCAATGATATAATCAATAAATTTTGATTTGTGTCACTGACTTACACATAAAATGTACTGCCAGGTACACAATCACTGCTGAAAGTTGGTGATGGAAGGTCGCTTTGTTTGGAGAAGATGCCACAAGGCAGTCAGCACTCTACATTTGCTACTAGTACTACTACAATGAAGTTTTGCTTGTTTGTTTGGTTTTTGCAGCCAAAATTAAAGATGTTAAAGGAAAGTAGGAAGCAAAATGAACAATGAATATAATAGTATATCAAAATCTAATACATCATTTATGAAGTCCACATATTATTTATGTGATAAGGCTTGAAAGAAATATCAAATCAAAAATATGCAGCTGCAGTCTTAAAAGAGACACAGAGCAGGAAAAAGTAGGTTAGACCATCTTATTTTATCTTTGTTTCACATTTTTTAAACAAAAGAATAAACAAATAAATGATTTTTTTAGAAAAGGTGATTGAATGACCAAAAGAATAAGCAAATAACTTCAAAGTAAATGAGAAGTTTCTGAATTACTTGTTTAATTGCATCTTACTGTTTGTTTTCATTTATTTAATTAGTCATTAATTTCTTTCTACTAAGTTTATTTTTCTCTTTTAAAACTACTAAAAGGTAGCACTCATTTTCTTTGGTCTAGATGAAGCATTCAGAATGCAACCTGCAAACTTTCATTTTTTTTTCTTCTTAAATATTTATAAGGAAGGTGAGGTACAGTTTTATACATGTACTTCTTAAAACAATGTGAAACTAGCATAAAAATGGCTGCCTTAATATTATATAAATTAATATTTACTACTCATTATAGTCTTTAAGACCCCTTTGTGGTACTGGTTTCTGTGGAAGTAACACTTTGTTGTGCAAATCCACAAGGTCATAGAATATACTTCTCAAGTTCATTTTCAATATTATTAGCTTTTCTGTTTCAAGCTCCTTGAATTAAAGCAACATTTCTACCAATGAAATTCAAAATTGTATTCCTATTTCTTTAAGTGACCCTAGCACACCACAATTGCATAGATCATTGGTTATTATTCATTGTGTCAAGTAAAAAAGATCTTTAGCTTTGCCGTTATGAGACTTGGTTCACTTGGTTTTCAACTGCACTATCAATTTTGGTTAAATATTGATAACTTGGAAGAGAAAAGTGCAGAAATTCCATTTTGTGGGTAGATATTTGACAATCAGTAGAATAAAGATTTTTATAAGAGGTTGAATTGCAGAAATTATCTACCACATTGATACAACAAAATCTCACTAAAAATGAGATGAACATTACAAATGATGAACATTACAAATGATGACAGTATTCTACAAGCAAAATTATCAGGTTAAATGAGACATTTCATTTCCTAAAAAACAATGAAGATAAAATAAATTCTTAAGCTGTTTCTGATACCAGAACCACTCAGTATGTTGTCATAAGATGTAATTTATTTTCCATAGAGAAATTATTGCAAATCAAGATATAGTATGTATACATTAGCCATTGCTACCTATGAGAATCCACAGCTAATTACAGCTTTTGAATTAAAAACATTTGATCTCATAGATTTCATTGTTTTTAAGACTTAACATTTTATATCCTTGAGCAGAGAGTTTATTAGCAATATTGAACGTCGAGTTAGGTAATTTTTGAAGTAAAATTACCCTTCATGTAGCAGTCAGAAAATATTTTTGATATAATAATACTACAGAATTTCAAAACGGAAGACGTTGTCTGTCATCTCATTTTTCTTTAAAAATCTCATTGACCAAAGTATTTTATAACATTCTGTGTTAGTCATTAGTATATGAAATTATGAGAGGAGCAGACACATCAGAGAAATACGTCAAAATAGAGTAACAATATAGAACATATATTTATTTGAGGTATTTTAATAAGCAGTGTATTGGCTCTTTCTTATATAATATCATAACATCTAGGCTCCATCCATATCTAACTGTACATCTGATCATTTTGTACTCACAATAGTCTGTTCCTCTTATCTTTATGGATGCACAAATCTGCTTGCTTTTCATGTATGAAGAATTCAGATGTGAAGTGGACTTAGGTACTATGAGCAAGAGAGGGTGACTCTTGATTCAAGTGAGATAGAAGTTGATGAGTAAGTACTTTCTTGCTCTATTCCTGTTTTCTATGGTAAGATTTACAAAAATCTATTCCCATATAAATATCTCTTATAGGCACAATTTTGCTGGAAAATCCATACTTAGTATCGCATATACATTTCAATAGTAACTACAAACAATGGAATTTTGGAGCCATACTATTCTCCCATCAAAAAATATTAATAATCTTTGGTGCACATGAATATCTCAGGCATGGAATAACACAATATAATTATGTGTACATTTATTATGATTCATTGGAATGCGTTCAAAACAAAGGTGAAGTGTTAACTGTTGTAGTTATAGTAGTACTTTATCAGTGTGAGGAAGATACTAATTGTAAATACTAAAGGTGTGTGCTGTTTTTATTAAACTATTTGATGATCTTTTAACAAAGAAAGCACAATGTGATTTCTTGAAAATATAAAATGCGTCATTATTCTGAAATAGCCAGCCTAATGTAATAGTGAAACAATGAAGGCTCAACTGAAATCCAGGCTGATGACAAAATTTTTCTGGGTTGAGGAATAACTCTTTAGGATAGAGTGTAAATTTATTGAATCATGAACAACGACTGACATTGGGGTTAAAGGATATTGCAGAAGAAGAGTGTAGTGAGAAGAGTCTCATGAGTTAGGGGAATCATGACGCAGGCAATTATGATAAAGAGGGTACGTACAGCCACACATGACTTAATGACGGGCTTATATTCTGAGAAGTGTGAGGAAGGTGCTTTTGCCATTAGGAAAGCATTATTGAATGTAATTATAAAAAGTAAAGTGGTTATGACTTCACCAGGTGATGCAGTGTTATGGAACTATTGTATGTACCGTCATTGACAAACCATCGCAACATGGAACACGTTTATCTATGGTTTAAAATCACACAGATCTACATACGTAAATATATTTAAATCTATGAATTTCTATTTAATTTACAAATGAATAATTCTAATGCCTTGGAAGTATATCTTTAGATACTGTTGGAAAAACACTAGGAAAATAAAACCTGAAGAATGAGGACTTTACAAAACCAATTAAGTAGGATATATAAAAATCTATTATCCCAAAGGTAGGGAATAGATTATCCTGTAGAAATTAATCTGCAGTCTCAATGAAAGCAGTTTTGTCCTATATAACGAAGTTTGAATAAACAGACTCTAACATTCATTCATTCATTCAATGAATATTTATGGAGCAACTGCCATGTACAGTACCATCAAGTACATGGGACTCATAGACAACAAAAACAATAAATAGCCTTTTCTTTCTCATATAGTTAAATTTAAAAGAAGCATATTAAATAAGTTAGCAAGTGAATATGTTAGAAGGCAAAAAATCCAAAGAAAAATAATTGAAAGTTGAACTGATTGATTCAGGGCAGAATTTTAAGAGGCAAGACTTGCAATAGATTGAGATGACCAAGATAGGGTACCTTAAAAAGAATTTTGAGTAAAGACTTATAGGAGGTGACCTATTGAACTACAAGAGAAATTCAGTAAGATATGTGTAATTCAGAGGGAAAAGTTCTAACTAGAGAAAATTTTTGCAGCCTTCAATATAAAGTTGGGTGGACCAAGTGAAGAAGTAGAAAGAGAGAAGGGCCAGGAATGAATAGGAAAGCCAAATCATTTAGAATCTTGTGACCCCTGTCAAAACTTTAAAAAGATGAGAAGGCAATATAGTGTGTAGAAGAAGAGCATAATATGACTTAGCATTTTAAAAATGTCTATATCTGGTAATCTGAGTAACTCTTTGGAAGACAACTATGCAAAATAACAACTTCTGTTAAATTCCTATCACCATGTTTTGAAAGCCTGTGTTGTTATTGCTTTGAGTTTTTTCTTCTTGTGATTATTTGTCTTTGTTTCCTGTTTTTATTGTATTTTTTTGTTTTTGCCTCTTTAAAATAAAAAAAAAAAATGATTCCTCTAGCTGAGTTATGCAGTGAAATAAATCTATGGTATTAGGTACATGCTGCAAAATTAATTTATATTCTATAAACCAAATTGAACCCACTGCTTATTTGTGTAATACATTGAACAAAGTATGTTTCTTTCAAATGACACTGGCAATTAATGTGATGATAAAAATACTAACAGAAATATAATTCTAATTTTGACATTATTAGACACATTACAAAACACTATATTGAATTTTTATTACCAAATTTGGAATTTTATCAATGAAAATATTTTCTCTCTTGTTATAGTTGTACTTTCATAATATTCTGGGTCTTTCATTTTGTTCCTCAAATTTCAAATTATTTCCTATCTGTGCTAATAATATATTAGAAAATAAGTTGTAAATATATTAGTACATTAATGTTTAATACAAGTATTGAATTAAATATCTAAAATGTATGATAATTCTGAGTAGAATCATGACAGTTATTCTTTAATAAATGTTTTAAATTTTCTGTAATATTACATTGCACAACACAACAAATCATTGGACATATATTGATTGTAATACGATTTCCTGATTACAATTTGCAAATAAATCACACTAGGACATGATAGGCTGTCCTTTGATCAAGCCACATAAGGACCCTGTATGTTACCTGGATACTGTAGGCCTCTTTATTTAAAATAAAAAATGAATAAGAATATTTTCAGAAGAATTATTTATGATCTTGTATTTCAATTTTTAAAAATAATTTAGCTAAACAGGAAAATACCAAAGGCTTTTAGAAACCAATGTTTTTGTCAACTAATTCACTTTGAAATAATATAAATTATAGTTTACATCTATATTTAAGTGACTTATCTTCAGACTGGATGAAATCTGAGCTGCAAGTTGAAGTGTTGAGACATGCTAAAGAGGAACTGCCTGCCATGTTATAAGAATGAAGAGGAAAAATAGTTGCAAACATAGATTTGGCAAGTTTGCAGATTTTGTGCCTAGTGGATTTGAGAAAATTTCCCAGAAAAGAAGATGACAAAGTTAAATCTTGAAGGCAGATGGAAAGTAGCTGTATGATTCAAAGCATGAACTGTAAATGCTACCACATAAGAGATTTTTGAGAAATGGTGATGGAACAGTAGTCAGACACAAGATAATGAAGGGTCTTATATAGCATATTAAGGAGATTTTAATGCTACAGGTAATAGAGGATCATTAAACAATTTTGATCAGGATGAAAACTTATGCTCATGGTTTTTATATAAAGGATTTATGGTGGGTGAAAAATCAGAGGTAAGGACCCAAGTAAGGATGGTATTGTAGTCTAGTTTATAGGTAATAAGGCACTCTTATTCTACACGGCACCAGGGAGAGAAAGAAGGGGAGACTTAAATAATGCAAATTAGCTGGGCATAGAAAAAGATAAGATGTTAAAAAGGTGAAAGCCCAGGATAAATAATAATATTCAAACATTTACAAAAGTCACATATATTTTAGTAACCAATGTAGAATGAGGAAAGAATCCCAGTTTAGAAAATGTAGGGAGGCAAAGATGATAAAATGTTAGTTATGTAAGTGTCAATTGTGAGCTCCTCACTGGAAATGAAGATGGAGTCATAAGACAGATAATTGTGTATCAAAGCTTGAAGTTCAGACAGAAGTCTAGGCAAGAGAAACTGATTTTTCTTCAAGGTAAGAATCCATTGAAGCTTTGAGACTAGATTAAATTATCCCATAATAACAAGTTTTATACTTCTGTTTTTTATGAAAGTTATATTATTTTTGTGAACTGTAGAAGATGAAAAAATATTTTGTCTTTTATTTGTATACCATACTGAATTTTCCTTTCAAATTAAAAATCAATATATGCTCTGCAATAAACCAAGCAACTTTCTAAAATTTCTTCTGGATTTGATTGCCAATAATTTTACTAGTATAAACACCTTCTGAATCTTTGGATGACTTTTCGCTGTGACTTTTTAATGCATACTTTTGTGAATCTCATTTTGCTATTTTATTTTCTTCTTTGTTCATTTTGGAATAAACTAGATATGTAACAACCTGATATTCATAAATTACATGGAATGCTTTTAGACTTTCTTGAGATCTCCATGAATATTAGTACATAATTCATTAGTAGATGTTAATTTAGAATGTATTTCAGACTGGTGTCCCAGGGAAAAATCCTCTGAATTAAGTATTTACATATCATTGGTTTATGGTTATATAATCAAGACTAGGGAAAGATTGAAGTTAAAATGTACTACAATGACCTCAGTGGTTCTCAAGTGTGAGCTGCCCCAAACTGAGCCAAGAGGTCTGGGCCTTTCACTCTATTGTCATCTATTCTTTGAATGTAACCTAACCTTCAGACAAGGGCAATTCCATCAGAAAGACTCAGCGGTGAGAATTGTCAAGAGCCAACGTCAGCAATGTGAATAAGTGCTTCATCCTGAAGTGAGCTGCGTTATTGTCCTAATTACATAGCCACTTTATTCCATTTTGATCTACATGCTTCTAATAAGTTCACCCATCTGGTTCAGGTTCTTTTGCCATCTCTCAGAAAACATGTAATATGCTGTTTAGTGAGATAATTTGCACTCCTCTCCTTTTTCTATTTCAAAGGTTTCAAGGGTAAATTCACTTTCTGGATTCCCTTCACATTGCATAGCATCTCTTTTGGTCAGAGTGGCTTAATGGAAAGTTGAAGAGGACTCCAATCTGCCAATGATAACGTTTTCAATTTTCAGGCAATGCAATTATCCATTTAATTTTAAAACTGAATATGGAAAGAGCCTCAAAAAATCTCATTGAATTAACTGAATCCAAAAATATTGAGTTATCACCGTTTTGTACAATACTTTTACTACCTGTGAATGATTCAGTCAGCAATCTTAGAGTGTGTTCATTTGTTGACATGTGTGACCATGTGACAGGGTAGCCTTAATTTAACTATTTTGTCCTCCAGTAAAAGTGCTTCTTACTTTCTGAGTTATTGACTATACCAACAAAGCTGAAGTTATTAGGATGGGACACATTGCAAGTTATTCACAGAAATAATAGGAAATTACACCATTAATTCACCTTGGTTTGTAGTTATTGAGGAAAAGCAACATCTAAATTTTGGTGATTTCAGCATATGTCATCATCTGGAGGATACCATCTCTTATGGTTTGTATCTAAAATGTCCCTCAAATGTCTCATGATTTTGAAAGTTGATTTGGTCATGGGAGATAGTCTCTTCAGTGAAATAATACTGTTCATAGCTGATGATACTTTGTGGATATGGGGTCTGGTTGGAGGGGGAAAGTAACTATAACCATAACAAGAAGGTTATATATGGCCCCAGTCATCCATTCTCTTTGTGCTTTCTGGCTACCGTGGCTTGAACAGCTTTCTCCCACCATGTTCCTCCACTATGACATTTATACTTTATGACCTATTAGCAAGGAATGAACCCACTGAAACTGTGAGCCAAAATAAATTTTAATTTTTCAGTGTCAGCTGTTGTGTCCCAGTGACAGGAAAGTGATTATTACAATGCCCCATCACCACAGAGTATTAATTCTAACATGGCAATACTGCTGTCACTATAACAGTGCATTTAATTGATTTATCATGTTAGTGGCTTCTGGCATTGCAATATTTTATAAAACTAGAACTTATACTTATGTGCCATCACCAGATCGCTGCTATATTTTTTATCAGAAATAATGTCATGAAACATCACTATGATTGGCTACAACATTCTGTAATCATTTGAGAGTGATATTTGTGTACCCAATTAGCATGAAAGGGAGATTCAAGGATGTTGAACAATTTCCATGCAAGAATTCTAAACTTTTCCAGAAGATGAAGAGTCCAGCATAATACTACTACCAACATGTAGTGAATTGGTTTTTATTTAATTAAACATTATATGATGAGTCATGGTTTTGTGAGGAACTTCTGATATTAAATTATTTACTAGAAGAATAGTGACACATCATGTACCCAAGGTTACGTGAACTTATTCTAAAACATATCTCACATTGTGCCTGAAATTGCAATTGTATCTTCAATTGTTTGGCAAAATTTAATGCCTAACTCTATTTTACCTGTATAGATCTGTTGTCGTTTTCTTGTTTATTCATTTGCTTGTTTGAGACAGAGTCTTGCTTTGTAGTTCAGGATGGCCTTGAACTCAGGATCTTCCTATCTCAGCCATTTGAGTGTTGGGATTGCAAGCATGAGCACCTACGCCTGACTATTTTACTCTACTTATGAGGCCAGACTATTAGATTAGATAGGGTAATGAATAAAGATTCCCATCAGTTTTCTTTAAGGTATCATTTTATCCTGCATGTGACAATAACTTTGGATTTTTGATTTTTTTGGTTTGGCTTTACCTTTATAGCCATGTGATGTTTCTGAAAACCACCTGTCAATAACCACGAAGTATATGAGATTTTACCATATTTGCAAGCTTACAATTTATGCTGGAACAAAAGATAAAAACATTCTATATCAGAGGAAAATGAGTAAGTTATGCACAGTTGAACCAGAAGCAAGAGGTTCATGTTTACTTAGCTTCCCCTTTCTCTCCAAGGTTTATAAGGACAGTGCAGTGGTCCTGTTATATTCAGCACATACAATGAGATTGCTTCAGCCAGAATTCACATCAAGGTCGAAGAACACATATTTTTGAGAAATGTCGTGTGTATATCTCTCCTATTTTCTTTGCTACATTGGATAGTAAACAAACTTGTCTTTTATTTCAAAGTTAAGTATAATCTCATTCAACCAAGGTTATTTACTATGCAATTATTTTTGAAAAGATATTTCAGAGAAAAAAACAATCAGTGCACTCAAGTTTTTCAAAATTAAGGAAAATTGATGAAAAATTATCTCTCTAAACTACAAAAACTATAATAATCTCATTAGAAATTAGAAAAATAATCACTGTCTAACTATATAGAAACAATGAAGTCTGTTAAGCACACCTAAACAAGCATTCTGTCTTTGATTTGCTTCCATTATATCCTGATTTTAGAAATTGACTCATATCAGAAACACAAACTGAAGACTCTGAATTTCCAGCTTAGAAATGATGTAGCAACACATTTTTTGTATATTCACACCTGATCAGTACTGTTTTTGGAAATAATTTCTAACATTAAATATTAAATTAAAATACTGAGATAATAAAGTAGTCTTTATTTGTAATTATTACTTTAATAACTCAGTATTTTACTGACGAGAAATTCTGTAAATCTAGTAAAGTGACAGAAGAATTTCCAAATAAGGAAAATATAAAAATATTGGAGAGAAATATCTGTAAACTGAATGTGCGTATACAAACTTTTTAATGGAAAAAACTTGTGAAAATAAAAAAGAGAAGGAAAAGATTGAAAAAGAGAATAAACAGCAGGAAAGGACAACAAATATGATAGAAAGCAAGAAGAAAAAGAAGAAAGAAAGTCTGAAGAACAGCAGAAAGAAAAAGAAAACGAGAATATCATTGGTCTAAACTACCCAGGAAAATGACTATTAACATCTTATTTTCTAAATATTAAGACACAATTCTAAACATTTAAACTAAGTTTTGCAATATTTATCTCTGCCAAACTTTCTAATATCCTTCTTATATTCCCCCTGAAATATTCCCTGTGGTAAATTTTAATGTTTTCATTTAGTCTTTTTTATATCATTTCATTTGTGAACGGGAAAGAAGGAGGAAAGGGAGAAGATGAGAGGGACTATCTTACTTTCTAAATTGAGAGTCAGCTTCTTTTTTTCGTAGTATGTTGAACAAAGATTGTTTAATATCTACTGGTATTGTTACGGACCCAGAATCACTAGGAACTTTCTGCAATTGTTAACGAATGGCAATAAGTCTTTGGGTCCTGCAGCAAAGAGCTCTATCACTGCCCTCTTCTTCATATGACTGTCTCATTTGACAGATATTCTGTATGACTGCTATCGAGTTTCCATCTGTTTAC
Source organism: Dasyprocta punctata (assembly GCA_004363535.1). Lineage (NCBI taxonomy): Eukaryota > Metazoa > Chordata > Mammalia > Rodentia > Dasyproctidae > Dasyprocta > Dasyprocta punctata. The sequence goes on along the minus strand of RJWM01004367.1, from coordinate 19,166 downwards.
AGCTCAATGCTACATCTAGGACAGTCACTTAAAAAGGGCAATTACTCCACTACCTAGTGGATTTGAAAAATAAAGAAAAGGAATATAACACTGTGGTTTTTACATGAAATCAAGCAGTCTCTTTTATTGAGCACTTCTTACAGACCAAGTACCTTACATATGCTTCCCTTTTAATTAATGCAAAACTCCTATAACATAGTTATTAATGAAGTCAGACTCATAAATCATTCTGACACAAAAATCAAATCTACACCTATTATACTTAAAACTCGACTACCCCTCCTAGTCATAATTTTTTAAAACACTTAGGACTTGGTGATATTTTTAGGACATGAAAATCTTCATTGAAATGTATTTGTTTTCCTTTTTTTTCCTTGAGTCTACATCTTTAGGATATGTATTCTTTTAAACACTATTTGAGACCCTTATTTAGCTCTTAAATGGATAGTTCATAATGTTTTTAAAAAGTAGATAGTCTCTAGCTGTTTGAGGGCTCTATTTTGGGGATTCTAGTTTTAAATTATGATGAAGATAATGATGATGATGATGATGATGATGATCCTATATAGCAAAATGTGCAGATTAACCTCACATAGCTTGGAAGTCTCCTGAGTAGAACTTTGTTTTGCTCTTTTAACTTTTCAACTCATTATATAAGCATGCTACCCACCTACATGGGTATGCTAGCAATAGTCACATGCCCTTGTGCTTCATTCTGTATCAAAATCATGAACTGCTGCTACATCTGTTTATCTCTTCTGCACCTTTCACCCCAAAATGTCCTTTCTATGGATCCACCAAAGTAATTATGACTTATCTTTCAAAACTAATTGTCTTATCTATGTATACTTTTCTTGTTTTCAGGGATTCTGTATTTTATTACTATTTGATTGATATTTCCTATTATTTTCACAAGTATATTCTTTTTTTTTTTTTTTTTTTTTTGGTCTGTACCAGGGCTTGAACTCACAACTTCATGTCTGCCAGGCAGGTGCTTAAGCCACTAAGCCAAACTCCTGGTTTTCACAAGTATATTCTAAATTAATTGTTCCATTCCTTTCAATGTATTTGTGTCTCTCTGTTATTAAATAAATTTCTTAAAAATAAGCCTTGTATTACAGGTATTGTTGCAATCTCATAGCTTACTTACATATATAGTATACCAAAGATTTCATGTAATAGTCTTATAAAAAAGGAATAATTCATTTCCAAATTTTAAACACCACATTGAAAATTTCTATACTATACTAAGTTATAAATTAGTAAACTAGACTTGTTAAGACTTTTTTTTTTTTTTTTTCGGCACCAGAGATTGAACTCACAACCTCCCACCTGCCAGACCGGCGCTTAAGCCACTGAGCCAAACTCCCAGCCCTGGTTTTTTGAGGCAGGGTTGCACTATGTAGTTCAGGTTGGCCTTGCACTCACGTTGTAGCCCAAGCTGGCCTCAAACTCACAACGCTCCACCTACCTTAGCCTCCTGAGTGCTGGGATTAAAGGTGTGCACCACCACGCCCAGCTTGAGGTTTTCTTTTCTTAAAGCAAAGTTCTTGGAAAAATAAAAGAAAAAAGTGGAATTTTTATGCTACAAATTTTAATGACTCATATCAATTTTCTAAAATATGTATCTCTAGTTTTCTAAAATGTATAAAGTAATACTTTGCATATTATTGTATGTTATACTGTGGAAACTTAAAATAATTGAAGCGCGTTTAAAAATTTATAAGTCCCTAAAACTGAAAATCTGACTTTGAGATGTTCGTTAAAAAGTGATTCCCCCCCTTACCTCCAGCATTATATTTGCTACAAAAAAAGTCAAAAGTGAACTATCTCATTATTGTTATACAAGTTATTTCATCAGTGAAATGTTTGCAAATGAAATGCTGAACTGATAAATGACACAGGTGCAGGGTTTGTGAAACGTAAGTAGTAAAACATAAAACTTGTAAAAAGGGTTTTGTAGGGAAAATTGAGTCCATATTCCACTTTACCCAAAGCTCTGTTTAGCAAGACTTTATTTTATTACCATGCAATTCACCAAGCATGAGTAATTTCCCCATCAATTCTTTTATCCAGTGGCAACATAAACACTCACACTCCTGAAATAAAGGAGTTGGAGTATTATAGTTGCTCCGTTCAAGCAGCTATCTTTAAGGTTGTGTCAGCATTTCCATTATGTACCCAGTTTCTTGAAGTTTATAACTTGCAGTAAAATCTAACCCTTGGGTTGAATCTTTACTTACAGAAATATTTTTCAGTGGAACTTATGGAGACATAGCTGCAAGACACCCCATTTCTGTTAATAGAAGCCAGGTCATGAATCCCTTGCTGGCACATTGAACAGATTTATCCTGTAACTTCTCTACCTGGAGAAAATTATTTTTTATCAAAATGAGAGAAGTATTTCAGTTTGATTCCTGCAAAGTTAAAAGTGCAATACCTATCCTATACAGTTATGAATTCTCAATGGCTTTTCTATACTTAAAGTGAACTCATCTTGTTTTCCTCTGTGTGACCTTGATAAAGGATAAGCTATTTGGTTATATTAATGTATAATTAAAAATAAGCTCATGTTTTTTTCTTTAAAATCTATTAAAATATTTTCTTTCCTGTGTCAGTCACTTAAAGCTAGAAAACTATTTAGAATATGTTTTATAAAATAGAGTAGAATTATAATTGATTATTAATGCTTTACAATTCCATGTGCAGTATATGCATTAATTCCATTAGCACCAGAATTATTTGTTGATAAATATTTAATGTGGTACATAAATATAATAGCATAAAATGCTTAGCTTTCTGCTAAAACTTAAAGGAAAACAACACAATTTATGTAGAAATTAAACTGTTTTGGTTTTCATGCAAATATGTAAAATTGCACCAAGTTGAGATTTTTAAAATACCATTTCATTTCTAATTTACACTTTTATATAAATATTTTAGTGAGTTCAATCCCCAGTACAAAAAACCAAAATAATTCAGTGTCTATATTGAATACGCTAACCTCTTAACTGAATAACAATCAGATAAGGAGGTATTAAAACCAATTTAATCAATGATCCTTGAACTAGAGATAGGCTAAATTAATAAACTGAAACAAGCCTAATCTCCATTATTTTCAACTCTTACCACAAAGACTAATAAGATATAACACAACTGACAAATAATTCTTAATAAAAATATTACCATGATAAATACATAAAATTACAGAATGTAAAGAATCATGAAATGTATATGCTTAACATCAAAAAATGCACGCACATTATAATATCAATTTTATTTAATTTTAATTTATGCTTTTGGTACTGGAAGTCAAACTGGGGAACTTGCACTTGACAAGCAGATGCATAAGGTGCTAAGCTACATCCAGGCCCTGTAATATTAATTTTAATATTATATTCAGACTCAATTTTGTGTTCAACATGCCCATGAAATTAAATGATTTCTAACTATTCATATTTCAGTTGACCATTGCAATGCAGTCTCTTAATTTCTTTATAATTCAAGTATTTTTAATCCAAATTGTATTTGGTAGTTTTGTTTTCAAAAGAGGTTCAATATTTTTATTTATATACAAAGTTTATACACATATAATTAAAACAAAACCATAAAGTTTAATGCAAATGCTATAAATTTAGTTCTCATTCACACATTTTTCCATAATTAAGAGAAAAGGCATGGACCAAAGGAGAGAGTTTTTTAGAAAAATTATTTAAAACTAAGGAAAGTCTTTTTAAATTTGAAATAAAAAGTTTACTTAGAAATGACATTTCTGCAATACTCACTCCCTAAGTCAATTCAGTATTTTTTAATCTTTGCATAAAAGATACAATGAATTATAAACTACACTGTAAGTCATATATCTTTATGCCCAAAGTTCAATGAGAAATAAAAGATAAAATGTTATTAGAAAAGCATGTTTCAAAATAAACTATAATTAGCAAATAACAGTTTTTCTTTCCTTGCTTTACAAATTTCAAATTAATGTTTCTTCTAACTTCTAACAATATTTTTGCATGGTTGAGTGGATAGTTTTAGGAAAGTTCTTATTGTGAATAACGGATTTAACAAAATGAATCACACATAAAAGAAAAAAAAATCAGTCAGTAGAAGCCAGAGAGAAACAGTAGCATGTATACTTCACATGGTTCTGAATTTTCAAACTAAATAAGGGCTAGATCTTAGAACTGTATGGTTAGAGTAAACAGTTTACGCTAGTAATAGAGAAAAACTTAAAAATTACATTTACTTTTTTAAATTAAGTAAGATGTGGAATTGCTATCGGGACTATCTTAGATGAATGCAAGGGCTACAAGTTTCTTCAAAATCGTTTTAAAACAATTTTTGATTATCATTAAGGTCTCATAAAATTTGGCATAATATGTTTGCTTAAGGCAACTTTCAGTATTAATACTAGAGTGGCTTATAATCTGCCCAGTTGGATAGCTTTATATAAATGCTCAGAATATCCATCACTGCATATTTCAAGTTAAGAAATGCCACAGAAATATTTCATAGGATATTTCAAATTAAAGAGAAAACAAAAGCGAAGCATCAGTAATAGTGTTTTCATAGTCAGGAGGTTGGTAGATAGTCACCAGTTGGCTTAAAAGGCATGGTTTTTGAAATTTATCTCCAGCATCACTTCAGGGAAACAGCTGGACCTGGAGTTGCTGCAGTATCCTCAAGGGGATTCCTTCAACCTAGGCCAGCTCTTAATGTTAGCTCTGTGACACAGATATCCAGTTTCTCCATCAAAGGACCTCACCTCCCACCATTATTAAATCTGAAGCGAGTGAGGCTGGCATGTGGATTTATGCTTCTGTCACTATACACTGTCCTTCCTTTCCAAGAGAACTGTATTAGACACAAACAGAATAATAAAAAGGGGTATATGTGTTATTCTTTTCACTGATTGGGCCCTGACTAATACAATTTCAAATGAAAATTACAAGAAGATAATGAAGCCCTTTATGATTTGTTCTTTGGTTTAATAAAGTGATAAAACTTATTCATAACATGATAATGAGTTTTCAAAATTGCAATACTGATAAATGAGCTCATAAGTGTTATAGAATATAAGTATTAAAGCTATAATTAACAAATAATTATACATACTTATATAAATCACATAATGTTTTGATATATGTGTGTATTGTGAAACAGTAAAATCAAGTTAATGAACATATCTTTGACTTCATATACTTAATTTAGTTATAAAAATATTCTAGACATATTTTGAGAAATTTTCAAGTATATAAAAGATTACTAGTAAAGATAGTAATATGCAGAGTAATTCTCCTAAACTTATTCCTTCTTTCTAACTGCAAATGTATACTTTCATCAACACTTTTTCATTGCTGTAGCCCCGCCAAATACCATTCTATTGTCTGTTTCTATGAATTAAACATTATTTTTTTTTATATTTGACATGTAGCTGAACTGCAGTATTTGTCTTCCTTTCACCTTCTTATTTAATGTTATATGCCCTTCGTGTTCATCCATGCTTTCTCAAATGACAGAATTTCTTTTTTTTACAGCTGAATAGTATTTCAGAATTCTGACCTAAATAAATGAAAAGAAATTCTTTTAAATTAAGTATTCTAAATATATGCAAAACTTTAAGAAAAGATTTCTGGTAGCATCACTCCTACCTCTAAATTCCTGTCTCGGTTGCACAATCTGGATTTTTATATGGTTCAAGAACTCTCTATACACTAATGTCCTTTTAAAAATATTTCTTTGGATAAGTTTGCCATACAGCACAAGTACATTCATTGTGGGTAGTTGGCACATGTACATAGCACATCTTATTTCTTTTTGTATCCCCTTCTCTTCTCCTCTTACCACCATCTCATATTGCTCTTTCTATTTGCCAAAAATGAATCTCCCTACTTCCTATTGTTTAAATTATATTTTGCTGTTTGAATTCTTTATATCTTAGGTTTCTCATATGAGAGAAGCAATATTCTATCTTCCACTTCCTTCTTGTTCCTTTTTTCTCTTGTGTACGTTGTGATTAATCTATATTCTTCAATTAATTACAAATCATTTAAAAGTACTATAGTACATTCCAAAGGAAGCTATACATTTTCTACTAAACACTAGAAAAGATAACGTATTTGTGGGAAAATGGGTTCAAAATACTGAACCTGAAAATTATACCAAAAACTCAACTTACAGCAGGAATTCTGAAAAGTGTAGCACTAGGGTTATGAGCCAGACAAAGACAATCAAGACACACGCTTTTTCAGGAATGTCATTCCAAGAGAAAGGGGAGGATAAAAGTAAAAATTATGACAAGCATTTCCTTTCTGTTGTAGTCAGGGTTTGCAAGGAAAATAATTTAATACAGGATGCATAATTTGCAGAATTGTTTTATAATAGTCACCCAAAGAGTCAAACATGAAAAAGTGCAGGAAACCTGTCCACACATTAAAAACTCAAGGAATCCAGCTAAGGTCCTGGATCACATAGCAAAGTACTGCATGAGTCCAGCTGAAGAACTAGAGCCCATTTCAACACTCCCCACATGTCCAATTGGGAGGACTGGAGCCCATGACAATGACCCATGCAAGTCTATTTCATGAATCTATGCTGGGAAGGCCCAAAGGTAAGTGGTGGAAGCTAGCAAGTCTGGTATAGATGAAGGATCTGTATGAGTAGGCTGAGGGTTCTGCACTGGAGCCAGAAAGTGATGCTCATAGTAAGGACCAGAGCTCCCCTAAAGCAAACTGCAGCCATCTTCAGGGATAATGAGGTCCTGAGCTCGTCTGACAATGAGAACAGCTGAGTGCATATCAGAAAGCCAGCAGACAGACTTCTCCAGAAGATGGAGTGGTAAACTATCTTTCCCTTCAGAGCCAGTAAGCAATACTCAAAGTGAAGACTAGAGCTTCCCCAAAAAGTGTTACACCCATCCTCCATAAAGGCAGGGTCCTGAGTTTCTCAAATGATAAGAACAACTGAGTTCACATCAGGAAAGCCAGCATGATGAGCTCCTCCAGGAGAACTAACAGCACCAGCAGAACCAGCAATACCCTTCTATTCTCTCCAGTTCTCTGTTTTATGCTGTTGGGAACAATTCTCAGGTAGGCCCTCCTGATGGAGACCACTACATAGTGACTTTGAGAAGGATTTGATATTAATCAATTGACTTTCTATGTTTCCCTGTGAGTCTGTCCCAGGACTAAACCCCTTGTCTGGAGATGGGCAGCAGATTCATAGTAAGTGAACCTCTATGAATCACTTGTCCTGACTGAGGCTTGTAGTGGCCTGTGATGCCTGTGATGCCTCAAAGGCAAGATAAGGCCACAACTGAGGACACCTGACTCCAACCCTAACTAACTAGATAGAGACTACAGCTGTAAGTGTCTCACTCCTGCTGTCTCAGTGTTATCATAAATGTCAACCTGGAGATAAGACAGTTCTCCTAAACTGACATAATTTACTACTTGGAGAAGTATTTGAACTGATTCCCAAGGTCCTGCTCAGTTTCTGTGCTTTCTTCAGAATCCCCTTCCTTTGCTGTAAAACCAATATGGGACAATCTTAGAAGTTCTTTATCAAACCCCACAGAATCTCAAATTCTGCTAGTGGATTTTGATCCTCCTGGAGCCCTAAAATCATACCACTTGTCTCACTGATTTAAGCCTTCACTGTCCACTCATTTGGGAGATTGTGGGCCTGATCAGTTTGCGATACCCTCCTCACCCAGCACCACACCGGTTCAGTTCAGCTGGATGTTACAAGTTGACCACCAGTTGTCAATCCACCACACTTTGTCTCCTTCCAAACTCACCAAAATTATTTTCCTGGAGAGAATGTGTGGATGAGTAGAGTTTACGGTTGTTTCCCCAATGACTGTCCATCTATATTATAGAAAATATTTGGATGTAAGGGAGAAGCAGCTAAAAGTCGTTACCCTGAGTAAAAGCCTTCCATGATAAAAGGATTTGTTTTCTTAGTTTCTTTTTCCATAATCATACGAATTGAAATAAAACACAACACTCAACACCAAAGTATTTGTTCACTTTTTAAAATAAAGCATCTGAATTTAGCTGTGTCTGACAATCTTAGATAATTTAACTGCTTCCCAGTAAATTCACTTTCCTTTTCTCTAAGATGACTAACTTCTCACAAACTTCATCAGCCATCCTACTCACATATGATTAACTCAGAAACTTTTCACTGAGAACATATAAATAATCAGGAGCAAATGTCTGAGCTCCATGTTAACACATCCTGATGAATTTCATCTTGCCAGTTTCTGGTTTTTTATTGAATTTCTTGGAAGACTAGCATGGTTGATTATACTTTCTTCTTTGGAAATATTCTTAATTCCCCTGTGGGGAGACTATACATTCCTAGCTCTCTCTTTATAGTACTGAGTACTCCTTTTCAGTCTTTGTCATGATTCCTTTCCCCTTACTCACCTGACATATTCTCTTCAATATGAAACCTGATCTTGATTCCTGTCATTATTCTCTCACATCCTAGGTAATCCTATCAGCTATCATGTTTCAAAATTTCCCTGCTGAAGCTGTAGACTTTAATTTTGAGCCTGACCTCCCAAAGTGCTTTTTATATGAATGTCTACTCAACATCTCCCTAGATAGATGTTTAAAAGGCATCTCAAGGGTAATATGTATAAAACAATATGATTTGCCCCACAACCCAAACAAATCTCTTTTTCTTGATTTTTTTTTCTGATTTTAGTAGAAGGCAGCAACATTGATCTGGAGTCAGATTGGAAATCTATTACTTTTCCCTCTGCAAATTCATACCATTAGAAAAATTCTACTAATTCTAACTTTATTCACAAAAAATCAAAGCAACTTTGATTGAAACTATACAATGAGTTTTCTTTAAACATACACATGATGCTGACTGTCTATTGCTACATAATAAATTGCTACAAATTTAGTGGTTTAACCACCAATCATCTATTTCACAGTTTTTATGGTTGAGGGATCCAGGTTTTATGGTTTACTGGAATTCTCTACTCAATGTCTCACAAAGTCATAATAAAAAATTAGCCAGAGTTGTCTCTTCTCAGGCACAGAATTGTCACTCAAACTCATAGGTATTTGTGATTAAATTTTGTTTTCTCGAACCCATAGAACTCATAGCAGCTATTTTATTTCAATGCTGCTGAGAGGTCTTTGATTTATATTTCCTCTCTCTGAGTCCTCCATGGAAAAGACTTGACTCTCTAGGTGAGACACATGAAGGATTACCTCATCTTGATGAATTCAGCAACAAGCTATTAGTTGCCCTATCGTTATCTGAAAAACTCCCTTCTCTTTTCCCACAAAATGTAACACAGTCTTGATTGGACATCAAAGTGTCAGGCCAAAAACATTCAGGAATCTTGAAAACCACCATAAAATTTTTGCATATCATAAATACAAAAGACCTTACTGAAATTTTTGAAAAAGACTTTTGGGTTACTTCTTGTCACTATTCTGCAAGTTCTTTGATCTACCATTTTTTTATTCTGTTGTTTTTTAAAGGAAGTCATACACAAATTAGGCTCAATAGTCTTAGAAAATATTATGTCTGAAATTGTTCTTTCCACAATATTCACATGTTTAAATTCTCTGTTCTCTATGTCTTATTTCAAAGAGATCTTTTCTGATCAGCAAATCAGGAAAATAAAAAAATTAGATTCTATTATTACTTTTATTCCTTTATCACATTTTTATGTAACAGTGGCTAAAATTGTACTACATTGTTTTATGTCAATCATTAACTAATATGTCTTCTGCCACCTGCTCTGTACCATAATCTCCATTATTAAAAGACCTGTCTTATCCACCTGCCTATGGACATACTTGGAGCATAGATGGCATGGACAGACATAGGCAAAATAAAGGGAAAAACTAGGTAGAAAGGAAAAGATAAAATTAAGAGAGGAAGAAAAAAAGAGTTATTCTGAAGAGAATATGTAATCATACCATTTTATGTTTACACCCTTTCAATGGCTTCTCATTACTTACAGAATAAGAACCAAATATACCAAAATACTAAAATGAACAAACACTTTTGTGTCTGCCTCAGTCACAAGATTTTTCTCTTGAAATTCACTGATTTATATTCTGAAAATACCCTGAATTTAAAAGAATTTTTCCTCTTCCTTTGCTAATGCATTTACCCAGTTCTGTTAACTTGTGCCTGATTCAAATCAGCTAACCTTATTGGAAAAACCAATGAAGACAAAAAAGACAGAGAATGACCTTAGTGTGATAGTGGTCAAGGGTCTTCACCAGAATGGAGTGAAGCACCAATCTACTTAAACTCCCAGATTTATTGAGGAACAACAAAGACAATAGAGTTTCCCTGAGCCCAGATTTTTTTGTTTGTTTGTTTTTTGTTTTATTTTTGTTTTTTAGGTAGCCAGGCAGGCAAGCAAGGACAGTGTCCAGTTTGGCTGAATAATTAACTTTATCTGATTGTCCCCTTTGGAGTTTCCTTTTTATCCCATAAAGTCCATCTCCCCCTGAGTTTGCAAAACATCCTGTCTTCAAGACATTCCAGTTCCTCGGGGTTAGAAGTCTTCCACCTCCTGGGTCAACCCTAGCAGACATTGATCCATTAGGTGTCTTAAAGAACTCCACAAACCTATACTTATGATTTAACTCATCTGCTCATTCTTTTATTATTTCCTTGTTCAGTGTAGAAATCACTCTATGTAATCAAAGCCAAAGATTATGAATTTACAATTTATAAAAGTGAACTGTAACGTGTAACTATGATATGCAGTCATGGCTTAAAATTAGATCCTAAATGTATTGCAATTTTAAATTAATTAAAAATTTGGCAACAATTAAGCAAGAATCATTACATTACCTGATTTCAATCAAAAATCATAGAGCTCTAGAAATAAAAATAAATGTATTGCCATAGAAACCAGCACATAAACTGATGAAGCAGAAGAAATCTTTGTAGTAATCCCATACATCTGCAGCCTTTTGTTTAATAAAAGTATTAGGAGTATGCATTGGAAAAAAACTGTGTTTACAGTAAAACACATTGGGAAAATTGAGCATATGTACGCAGCTAAGAAAGAAACTAGACCCAAGCATAGTTCTGTAGTCCATAAAAAAATTGTATTTGGTATTTTCTTGCTTCACATTTTTTTCTTTCAGTCTGTGTGCTACTAGTTATATGAACTTACCTAGTTTCTTATTTTTTAAATAAAGTGCTTAAACAATATTTTATATTTTTTTAAGTTTTAAGGTTGAATACTGAATAATAAAACACAAATTGCAAAATGAAAAAAAACTACAATGTATTTTAGAAATAACTGTAAAAATATGATGACACTGTGTCATTTTTGTAGAAATATATTTTTTGGCCTAAATATCACAATAACATGTAAATCTGCTAATTTAAAATTCAACACTGTGTGATTAGTTTGCACTACTTCCAGAATCATGAACTTGGCAAATTAAATTGCAGTTTGTGGACCTGCAGATATTAATGTCTTATTTTGTCCTAGTAATATTTTGTTTTAACATGTATTTCACTGAATTTTTTCTTTTAAAACTATGCATATGTTTATCACTCCTTTCAGAGCTATATATTTTCAACTACTTTGTGTTCCCATATGATATTGGTGGATACTGATAATAATTTTACTAAATTCAATTATTATCAAGATAATGTATGATAAGAAATTTACATAATTCATGGAAATATTTCTTTATGTGAGCATTAGAACCTCTTAACATAGGTTAGAACATTTACAATTTTTCTATTTGGTTAGCAAATAAAATTTTGTTAGTGATCTGATATGCTTTACTTCATGTTCTTCCAGTGTCATAAAATTAGGTTTAGAATTGTCCAAACTTTATAGGTTCAATATTGCATATATATATATATATATATATATATATATATATATGTGTGTGTGTGTGTGTGTAAGTATATGTATATATATATATATATATATATATAGTGTAAAGTGAGACGTTATTCTTGAAAATACATTTCTTATTTGATTAATTTTCAATAGCATTTTGTTAAATCAGAAGTTTCTTGCATTGCACGTAAATATTATATAAGGCAATTTTAATACAACAAAAATATTTCTTTAAAAGAGTAAAGTTTCATTGCAGAATATAGAGTAACATAAATTTTGGGGAAGCACTATGCAAATTTTGACTTGAAAGAATAGATTTTACTTGTAGCTACAGTAATGAACACATAAAGAAATGATAAGACAGACAGCCTGTCATATAGCAGGTGCTCCACTCTGTACAAGACACATAGAAGAGAGTGTGTCTGTTTTCTTGCTACTCTGAGTGGGATGAGCTGCGCAGGAGATCATGGCCTAAGGCTTGTCTATATCTCTGTCACTTAATTGGAATATGAACTTTCAAGGTAACAAAGAATCCCAAATGATAGTATTGCAGTTCAACATGCACATTTACTCCATAATATGTCTTAAAAATGATTTGATTTAATTATTTTTACCTATAAAGATTTTCCTTTGATATAATCTGAGTATTAGTTTAATCAAAATTATAAAATTAGCCCGCTCTGAACTAAATTCACTCTTTTTAAAGTTTCCTATTTTCCTCAGAGCTTCAAAAATATTAAGGAATACATTAATTTTAGAAGTATCAAATTTCCATTGGCAATTAGTTGATTTATACACTGATTCAAAATAGAATTTAAAAAATCTCTATAATGGATAATACTGCAACATAAAACATTAAAATTTAGAACTGTGGTTTCAGCAAAAAGTTTAAGATCATAGTATTAGGAATAGCAATAGCAAATACAGTATATCTACAAATAATATTATCACTTAAATAAATTTTACAACTGCAAAGTAAGTAATCTCTTCCTCAGTGATAATCAAGCTTACTCATAGTGGTACATCTTTCCCTCAAAATACAGAGTACAATTTTAGTGAATTTCAGCGAATTTTTTCTACTCATTCTTAAGGTATAGTAGACATCTCAAGTTTTAGGTGATTTTATAGTATAAATTGAATAGAAGTGAAGTTGCTTTCCTTTATTAAATTTATCTTATTTTTGATCAAATCAGAAATATTATCCTGGACACAAATAAAATCTCAGGGAGAAATGATCACACACATAAACACACAAGCACATACACATATATCTACATTTATTCATACACTTTACATTCTTCATTTTGTTTCAAAAGTTTGACTAAGAATGTTAAATTTACTTTTAAATTGGACATAAGTAATGTAATTCCAGACATAATTTATACATCCATGGACTTACAATAATTGCTCATGCATATCTCACAAAGTAGCAAAACTTTCAGTTTTCTTGACATGATGACGTGATGCATATCTGGCATCTTTTCCCACAGTTCTGCACATTCACTTCACCTGCACATGCACTTTGTAAATAGTGTGCAACTTTTATTTGCAACTGAGTCTAACCCAGGATCATACAGAGAAATGAAGTCTGGAAAACATAATTGGTACAATACAATAATACATAATGGTGAAAAACTGAGTTCTCAAGATAATAATAAAATAGAAAATAAAGAATGATGAGTGGCAAAAATTGTTGGAATCTATTAAAATAAAAGCAGAGGATTGAGATTAATTCGACAGGATTATGAACTCATAATAATAGAGAGCTTTATTTTTAAATATGCATTCATCAAAATATAAATCTTGTAGGAAAAATACAGGAAAAAGGGAGATTATGGTTCAGGAGAAAAAGAGAATTCTTGGATCATGTTCTAGAGTTACTGAAAGAATACATTGCCTAGTATGTAAGCGGCAGGCCTGCTTTTTATAAAATGAATAGAAATTCATATAGAGTAGCAAGGGAAAAAATTGCAGTATGTAGTTACAGATACAGGTGGGTAGGCAATGTGGGTATTGGAGATACGTGGTAGTGATGTTACAGTTGGCTTTATTTTCTAAAGTACAATTTAAAAATACTCATGATATGAGAGTGAGGTTGAAATCACGGAATCACAACATCAAAAACACAAGGAATGTTATGAAATAGTCACATTGAAGATTATGGCAGCTGTAGACTAGCAAAATATTTTGTGACTATTGGTAACCATCTTATACCCACATGAGATTTGTGGTCATGAAATTTAAATTATTCCACTAAGAAGAGAAATGAGTTTTATTGAGTCATACTTATTAATAAAAAACAACTTGGACTGGCAAAAATTACCTAAATTTCCCAAAGTTATATTTCCCCCAAGAACCTGAAAGATGAAAAATCTGAAAATTATGCCAAGAAGTTAATAATTAAATATGAGATTTAACTTGCTTACAAGAGTAGGTAGGAGCTTCTGGACAGCTGAACACATGATTGTTCCTGGAAGACAGGGCAAAAAGGACATGGAAATTCTCTCTGACTTTTGCCATATCTTTCCCTATGTATTCTTTTAAATTTATCCTTTGTCATATTCTTTATAATGAACCAGTCAATCAAGAAAAACAAACAAATGCAGGCAAAAGAAAACAAAGTGATTATAACAGTAGATTATATTTTCTGGTGGAAGCAAATGTGCAAAACTTTGTGATACTGTTCCTTACCTACACACCTTGTGCATCATAGCTGACACTTCTATGCAGCAAAAGACAAGCTAACAAAGAAAAGAATCATTTCCACTTTTATTTAATCAAATTTTAATGATTTATTTCATAAATTTATTTAATCAAATTTTTCATGATATGGAATATTCAGCAATGAAGATCCAAAGACATAGAAAAGTTGTCCATCTCTATATTTGTACTGAATATAAAATAAACTGCCATAAACAAATATGATTGGACAGAAAGGGCAGAGCCCAGTGTTAATAGTCTAAGAGGGGAAATCCAACTAGATCTCTTGTTCAGATTCCCCCTGGTCTCTTTTTACAATATTCCTATCTCCAAGAGACAAGACAAGACTTTGAAGGAAAGATGGTTTCATTATCTACTATCCATTAAGGAAGAGGTTTAGTTTTCATGATGCACATTGAGGAACAGGAATTCTAGTTTTCATGACTTGTCTTGAGGGAGAAAAGAAAAATGAGAAAAAAAAAAAAAAAAAAAAAAAAAAAAAAAAAAAAAAAGGAAGCAAATGCCAGAAAGAGACTTTTCTCTGGAAGCCCATTTACTAAACGTCAGTCCAAAGTACTCAGTGTTTTTGGGTATCATTTTCTGATTAAAAAGATTTCTAGAGTATATAAGCTAAAAGATAAATGTAAATTATTATATACTGAGACACTACAGATTGATATTACAAAAGAAATCAAAATACATGTAAAGACCTGTACATAATACATGGACATGGAATTAAATGATAAAATATGAAAGAAGAAATAATCTAATAAAAAGGATTATCAACATGTATAAAATCACTGACTATTAAGACAAGAGTGATATAGTGTTAGAGGAAGTGGAAATGATTCCAAATCTCAAACAAACAGAGAGGAATGAGTTCTAAGGAATAGCATTAACAGGGAATAGTTGTGGATGAAAACTGATTATCTGCTGGAGCAGTAGAAAAGACAATGAGAAATGGTCTAGAAGCAGTTATGAGTAGAAAACAAGATAAATTATTCCACATCAAACCTATTGGTACAAATGATATGGAAGCAAACTTACCATTTAAATGGATGAAAAGTAACTAGTGTCATCAGAAAATATCCAGTTTTCAGATGATGGGACAGAAGAATTTGATGAAGTAGAAAATATTCAGGTGACTTAAAATGAATTCCAAATCAGATGCAGTAGTTGAAAAAAGATGAAGCATAGAATTAGAAAATATTTATAGACCACTATGAAAACCAAAATCTGGAAGATGAGAAAAAGAATTTTAAAATAATCTTAAATGTTACTTTTGAACAAAAGGAAATTTTTCTAACAGCTCTAAGTCAGACAGTGCTAGAAAATCTATTAGAATAAGTAGGAGGAGAAAAATGTAATAATTCAAAGAGGGATAATTTAAGAGGTTTGCAAAATATTCATATGGGTTACCTGGAGTAGTATATCAGTCAGTGTTTACCAGGGAAACAGATTTAATGCAAGAAATAAAAATATTCAAGAATTTACAAGATTGGCTTACCATGGTGGCCACACAGTAAGGTTATGAGTCCATGCATAAAGTCTGTCTATGTGCTGGAGATCTGAAGGATCTGGTTGAAGACCTGGAGCTCAGTGTAGTGTCCTGTGTGAGTCCCTATCAGGAGGCTGATGACTCTGAGCTAAAAGGTTGAAGGGTCTGCAATGGAAGTTTGAAGAGTCTGTGCTGGAAGATAGAAGATGTCGTCCATTATGAAAGTGAAGACTGGAGCTCCTCTGAAGAAACAGAAGCGAGCTTCCTTCTGTTTTCCTTTGAATCCACTCAAGTGGCAAACCTGCTCTTTGGTGTCAGCTCACACCGAGGATGGATCTTCTGTCTTTGGTAAAATCACTTCAGCAACCCCCAGAACAAGGCTGATTCAATTTTACAGGTGGAGATGCTTAATGATTTACTCTTGACTTCATCTTTTGAAACACTAGTACCTCTCTCAGTCTCAGAGAGAGTGGAAGACAGGAATGCGTGAGTTTTTCTGTACACATGTGAAATTCCCACCAAATTCCTAGCAATGTTTGCTAAGTGATAAAAGCATTTTGCAAGACCTGAGACAAAATGAAAATATTGCACCTCTTTGTACAAAAAGTTAGTATCAGAGATGTTGTAGTCTTTTCTTCCACGTCTCTTTCACAACTTGATATGGAGGAAAGAGTTATTTAACAATAAAAATAAAAATAAAAATTTTTAGAATAAAAATTTTAAATGGTTTCACATGACTTCCACTATTCTCCTTCATGATGGGTAGGACCAATTTAAGATGCAAGCATATAAATGTATAATTTATTAATTATGGATAATATAAAATCTGTATTTCACATCATGAATATTTGTTTTTATTTTGTTCTTACCAGAATGCTCAAATCACTGAAAAAATTAAGCCCATTTATATTTACTACTTGGCACTTGCGTATTGCACACATTGAATATCTCTTTTCTGAAATACTGAAGATAAGACATGTTTAGATTTCAGGTAATTTTCCAGTTTGGGAATTTTTTTTATTTGTAGTGAGATACGTTAGGTATGAGACCAGAATCTAAACACAAAATTTATTTTTCATAGGCATCTTGTACACATAGATTGAAAAGTGTTATGCAGTATTGTTAGTGTGCCTGAAGTTTATCTGCAACATCACATAGGGTCAACTGAGGAGTTTTCCACTGTAGCATCATGTTGGTGCCTGAGAAGTTTAAAATTAGGGATGTTGACTCTGGATTTTTCAAATTAGTGCTGCTCTACCTGTGTGATCACTGTCTACAGCTGACTGAATAAAGAGTAAGGCGTGGTTTAAAGGACAAGGAAATGTGGAGCTGCTTTGTAATTCCTTTTCAACCCATGATTTTTTTTTTTCCTCCTAAGAGTTAACTAATAGAAGAAGTAATACTAGTGATAAATGCTAAGTTCCTGGAGTCTTTGTGTTGTTTATGACAACTATGAATTTTTTTATGCCTCTGAATGAAGTTTTTGTTTAAGTTGAATGTATAAACTCTAAAAAAGACCAATTCTACTATTTAATCAATGGTTAATTGTATATATATATATATATATATATATATATCAACATTTATTTCTACACTAAATCACATTGAACACACACTTGTGATAGGTCCAAGCAAAATAAATAAATAAATAAATAAATAAGTTCTGAAACTATTTGAACAAGTGTTTGCCCCAGTAAAATATTGCTTGAAATGTGTTTTTTCCTTATATAGGTATACCAAGGGTTAATTGTTCCTAATTATATATATTTATACATTTGAAGGAATATAGTTTACTATGCAAATCAATTTAATTCATTTTATAAAAGAATTATTTCTAACTTAGGTTTTGATACAGAAAATCAGTAAAATCAATGGGAGTGAAACAGTCTGCTGGATAAGCAAATTTAACTATATTTACTGACCAGTGAAATTCTTTGTGCCTTGGGTGGTCACTTTGGAACTTTCTATCGCTATTTTTGTCTTTCACTCTCTTTTGCTTTCTGCTCCATCACAGAGTTATAAAAAGTTGGGAATGCACTGTTTATGAAAAATACTTCTATTTTTGGAGAAAAATGAACTGTATTTAAATTTTAATGTTTGCTGGGTTAAAGATATTAAAATATTTTTATAAGTTCTCCAAAGTATTCACTTAATAAAAAATTTTTATCTTTTAAATATGACCAATCATCTCTATACTTACAAATATTTCTTATAACAATTATTTCTAGTTATGTATAGATGGATACAAACCCTATTAAATTATTATATGGAATGTAATGTTGCTACAAAATACAAGTTTTCTGGGAATAATTCATAATGAATTTCAGTCGTTTTGTTACCATTGTGATAATACACAAAAGTGTTTACTTCATTTTATTGCATTAATTTTATTTCATTTATTTTTTAAAACTATTTTGACCTCTTCTTCCTTGGCTTATGTTTTTAGAGTAAGATTCTATTATTAGATTTACCTTGGAGGGTACAAAAAAAGAAACATTTTTCCTTAGTGTAGGTACACATTCATCAATTTAGATGGCAATTCCATTGGAAATCAGTAACAAAGAACACAAAAAATTTTCAGCTAAATTGTAGAGTTTGAACTTAGAAAAATCAGCTAATTTGTGATCACTGACTCAAGTGAATGCCCTGTGTTATGTTCAATTCCCAATGTAATTTGCATGTGATACCTGCCTAGCAGTTTTCTTCATTTTTCTATCCCATATTTCTCGACATATGATTCATTTTCATCAACTAATAGGTAGGTAATAGTAATCACAGTGTTAGAAACAAACGTCTCTAGTAGAATAATATGCTTTCCCTGGTAAAGTAACACATTATAGGTTTGAAAAATATGGAATATCAATTTTATCACACAATCACCATTATTAGGAGATGTATTAGTTCAACATTATTATAAAGTGAAAGAAAAAGAATAAGTAGGTAAAACTTGAAAGTTAGAATTGTTTGCTAAAAATCAACAAAACTATGATAAACATAAAATGCAAAAATTATTATATTTCATAATTTTTTGTGTTCTTAATAAATTTTCAATTAACATTTTTGGACTAAATCAAAAAGTTCATAAGACAGGTTAGTATAATT
>RJWM01004366.1:0-102408 GCA_004363535.1 Dasyprocta punctata | reverse complement strand
CGGCCTCGCGCTCGCGTTGTAGCCCAAGCCGGCTGGGATTAAAGGCGTGCACCACCACACCCAGCTAGGAACTGTTCTAAAAGGAGGTTAGCGTTACCTGGAGTTCTCTGCTCTAGAAACGGGGGGTAGGGGGTGGGGGTGGGGGTGGGGGTGTGTCATGAATCCGAGCACACGGACTAGATGCAATCACAGACAAGTCCAAGGGATGTGGCACAACTGCAGTCTGCTTCCAGCCAGGCTAAGTGATTCAGAAGGGTCTGATCAGAAGGGGCTGAATGGGAATCCAGTTTCATGAGTTCTTGGCGGCGGCAGCACCCACTGTTAAGGGTAGACTGAAATGCTAACAGGAACCAGCCAGCTCCTGGTGAGGCGTGAGACTGGGATTAGGCCCAAGTCCTGGGAAACTGAACAGGCAGCAAGCAGCCAGGGTGCTGGAACAGAGAGGCTAGGCCTCCCTCAATGCCAAAGACAGGACAGAAGGGACCAAGCAGACAGCTTGGATACTTGTGCACCTGGCAACCAACTTCAGCAGTATGTTTGCAATGTTCCAGCTGCAGAGAGAAGGCACAGCAGCAGCGGCAGCAGCAGGGCTTTCCATGCCAGTCTCGATGAAGGAGAAATGCAGCCTCTGGCTGGGTTTCTATAGCCCATCCAGGCGGTAGGCAGGGCAGGATGGAACCAGACCAGGGATGACTGTATGGCAATAGGTGATGGGAGGCCCAGAAAATCCTGACTTTAGGATGGTTGGGGGGATTTCTAGGTCAGGTATACCTCTTGGTAGACCACTTCTAAAACCCCCAGTTCTCATCTATATTTTGAAAAGGTGCTTTTGCTGAGAAACCAAAATCAACTCTTCTCTGGCTGCAACAGAGCTGAATAACAAACCCTCTGAAGAATGATGGAATCTTCTGGAAAAGCTTGAGGAGGTAGTGTTAGCTTCCCATATTCCTCCACAAGTGGATCGCATCTTTGCTTTTGTGAACTTTCCACACAGACTGGGAATGGGGCCCAAAAAAATGTTGAAAAGAAGAGATTTTCTAATAGAAAACAAATTCAGGTTCACATTTAGACAATACTAAATGTAAATTTGAAAAATCACAATCACTCTCAATTTTTGTCAGTCCATAAAAGCGAGTATCCAGAGCTCCAAGCCCCCACACTCAAAGCAAGCAATTTTTGCTGTCTGGAACCAGTTTCCACCACACTACATAACCCCCAGAAGATTAGCAAAAACCACTCTTGACTTACTACTTGCAGCTGTTTGGAATTCCACAGTGCTTGTCTGCTGAGTAGCAGCGCCTAACCAGGCGAGCTGTGCAGTAAACACATGAATCTCTGCCAGCGCTGGCATCCAGCAGCACCATGATTTGCAAACATGTTGAATTGCTATTTTATTCAATAAATGAAACTTACAATAGAAAATAGATTTGGAAGTTACATCAAACTTGTTTATCCTGTTACAGTGGGTTGGGAAAAGCTATTGTGCTTTGGTTAGGAAGGAATCCTTGTCGGGAAGGAGCAGGCGGAGTTTCTACCTCTCTTGGCTGGCCCGCAGGGTACACCCAGGCTGGCGGACTGAGCTGGCTGGACACACCCTCTCTCAAGACCTCTGTCTCCTGCACTGATTCCGCTGTTTTAGGCCAACTAAAACTAATTATGCCCTCACCTCCAAGAGTCTGTTACTCATCAAATATCACTTCCCTATACGTTTTCCATGAAAAAAACCCTCACACCTACGTATTGATATAATACTTGTGGAAAATATAGCATAAAGGTACAAAGTATGATAAAAAATTATGGTGACTGTACAAAACTTTTTAAAAGCAATTGTTACAGTAAAAGACACACTGCCATTAATTCCTCCAGAGGTATTTCCCCTCCCTTCCAATGCATTTACCCCATCATTGTTGCTACTCCTTGAAGCAGTTCTGAAAGTTCTTTGTTTTGTCTTAGTTGCACTGTCATAGCTGCCTCAATATCCTGAATCCATTGGAAATTTTGCTCTTCATGATTATTTCGACTTTTGGGGAAGAGCCAGAAGTCTTATGGTACCAGATCGAATGAATAAGGTGAATGAGGATATGCCGTAATGTTTTCACTTGACACAATTTGCCATAAATGTTTTGAACCAATTCAGGACATCAAGGAAGCCACAACAGTGTAACCAAAGACACTCACAAAAGAGGACTTCCAGAACTGCTTCAGACAATGGCAAGAATGATGGGAGAAGTACGTTTAGAGTAAGGAAGAGTATTTTGAGGGTGACTAAGGGCAATGTGTTTCTTACTGTAATACACTTTTAAATTTTTAATTCAATCACTCACCTTGTTTTTTTATCCCAGCTCACATCTGTGTGTATATGCACCTACATGTGCATGTGTACACGTGTTCTTCCTCTTGTCGGGCTGTGCCTTCCCTAGCAGTGGGCTCTCTGAGGGCAGCTGGCTTGGGCTCCCCTCTCCTCTCCAACTTGGAGGTTCCTGCTATGATGCTCAGCCTCCCTCACTGAGGTGTCGTCCATCCTAGGATGGGGAGCCCCCCAAGCCTGAGGGGAGGGTCCCGGGGAAGGGGCACTGTGCTCTGTAGGTGACTGAATGAAGACAGGGCTGTAAGCACAGAGCAGAACAGCACGGGAGGAGGAAGACCACTTTCCAAGACTTCCTCATATAATAGCTGCACTTAGCTTTGCCAGCTCCTTTCAGTCTGAGCGCATGGGTGTGGCCATTATGAGCAGGTGGCCCTTCCCGCAATAAAACAGGGGATGCTATTTGGTGGAAAGGGAAATTGTAAGAGAAAATGTCTCATTGCTGCAGTTTGAAAGCAGGTAATCTCCGTAGTCTGGGTGTCTATTTACACTGCTTTTCAGCAATAAAGGGTAACATTACCTTAATAACCCACTCGTCTGAGGCAGGGATGAAAGGCATTTACTCTGATGAGCCACTTTCCCCAAACAGCACAAGATCGACGCCATTCACCCAGGAGACAGTTTTTTTTGCCCATTTCTGAAAATATGTTCTGGATGTGACCATCAAGGCAACGCCCGGCCTCACGTCCCACCATCTCACCATGTCCTCATCCTCAGCCTGCCAGAGGGGGAGGAAGGAAGACAAATGTGGCCCCCACCTTGATAGAAGCAAGTTCTACAGGTTAAAAAGCCACCTAAGTCATTAGGAGGCAGAAACTGACTTGGTAATTCAATCTCCATGCTTCCAGGAGGGAGGCTGTGCCAATAGCACAACTGCCGGCCAGACACCCAGGACCATAGAGCTGGGCACCTCCCACTGCTGTTTCCTTTTCTCAAAGAGACCCCTGGACTTCTCTGACCTCTGACCATGCTGTGCTTTGAGGCAGTGGGAGCACTGATTTCAAAATGGCCTTTACGTGACACCTGTCCCAAAGCTGTGGCAACAAGTCGAGCCCGTGCCCGCGCCCGCGCCCACACCTGCCCGGCACTGCTCTTGGTTTCAGCAGCTTTGGAGACCTCTGCCTCAACTTGCACTTAGAAAGGATCTGAGGACAGACTCAGAGAAGACATTTTCCTAGCTACAGCCCAAGGCATACAATTTTCTTTTGTATCAACAGCTAGTACTTAGGATTCAGGTAGATGAAGAAGCTTAGCCAGACAGTGATGGGGGCTGGAAATCTGTACACACAGAAAACTCGACAATTCAGACTACACGAGACCAAAATTTGATCATTTTGACCTTTGAAGGAGGATTGGGCCTTTTTACTTTTTTTAACCTGCTTTTTAAAAAATGCACTGACAGGATCAGCAAAACCGGAGCAGTGCATTCCGTGTACTTGGCATCCCTTTAAGAACTGAAGGATATTGCTGGCGTGGAAATGGATGCTGCTCCATGCAAAATCGTCTCCTCTGCTCACTAACTGACCTCCATGGGTCATAAAGCTGCCTCTGGGAAACCCACTGAACAGCTACCCCGAACGTGGCCTTGAAGACTGGAGAGACCACTTGCCTACCATGTGCAATGCCCTTGGTTCCCTCTCGGCTGGGGATCATGAAGCCAGAAGTATTTGAAATGAACTCAACAGTCTTTAAAATGACTTTGCAATACAAGTTGTGGCGAGGTGGGGAAGTTTAGGTTGTGACTTCAGAATTCCTCTGTGTTAGCTTTTCACCCTGGTAACAAAATACCTACGCTAATCAACCTGAGAGAAGGAAAGGATTGTTTTTGTCTCATGGTTTCCGAGGCATGAGTCCATGGTCACTTGTGCCTGTGGTAGAACAGTACATTGTGGCTTGAGCACTTGGGACAAGAGGCTGTTCCCCTCATGGTGGCTGGGAAGCAAAGAGCAGGAGAGGAAGGAGCCGGGGTCCCAGTGTCCCCTCTAATGTCACACCCCAGAAGATCGAACGTCCTCTCACTGAGCCCACCTCCTGAAAACTCCCCCTCCCAGCAGCACCGCAGGCAATCTGTTCTTAGCACATGGACCTTTGGCAGACACTTAGAGAAACCATGACATCCTGGGTTCAATTCCTGACTTAGCTCATTTACTGAGAAACGTCAGATAAATCTCTTAACCCTTCAGAGTCTGAGCTTCCTCATTCTTTGTAAAAAGGTTCCCTACTCCAAGGAGTAATTGGAATATGGTTTGACACAGAGCTTGGTAAACTATAAAGTGCTAGTGCTATGAATATACTTTCTCCTAACTATATTATTAGCTTAAAAGACTTTTGAATCTGAACGTCCTGGAGTGGGGCCCAGGAACCTGTATTTGTAAAAATGATTTCTTAAGTTCTGTGCCATTAGGCTAGAGAACCACCTTGGTATGCTCCTTGTACCAGCCCCTACCTGGCAACTTACTGGAAATGCAGGCTTTCAGTCACACCAGACTCCTGAGCCAAAAACTCGGGGTGGGGTGAGACCCCCGACTCAAAGTCTTAATAGCCTGTGCAGGGGATTCTGAGCCAAGGAAAAGATTGTGAACCAGTGACCTGAAGTGTTACTTCTCATTCTACAAATCATACAAATTCATACAAATCACTGGCAGGTCCTGATAAAATTCCAAGGATATAAAGTAAGGAAGGGTCAGGAAACTCTGTATGTTTTAAGGAGCTCCTAACTGATAATAAAGTTGCCAGCCCTATTTTAAGTAACAAGGACCTGGAAGACTCCAGCACCCTTCAAGAGAAGGGGTTCCAAAACTTCAAGACTGCCTGGAGTCAGCACTGGAGATTGCAGAGGGCTGCTACACACATCCTCACGAGTAATGTGGGAGCATGCGTGCATGTGTGTGTGTGTGTGTGTGTGTGTGTGTGTGTGTGAGAGAGAGAGAGAGAGAGAGAGAGAGAGAGAGAGAGAGAGAGATTGTCTACGTTGCCAAAACTCACTGAGCCTGGTACAGCATAAAAGGACAGAGGGATGCTGTAGCCCTGTCTGGATTTCTTTCTTTCTTTCTTTTCTTCTTTTTTCTTTTGGTCTTTTTGAGACAGGTTTCACTATGCAGTCTAGGTTGGCATTGAGCTCACTTTGTAGCTCAGGCTGTTCTTGGACTTGCAGTGATCCTCCTGCCTCAGCCTCCCGAGTGCTGGGATGACAGGCATGCTCCACCATGCCTGTCCTGTGCTGCTCTATTAAAATGACTGGAGAAGGGAGTGACAAGCACTCCTGAGCCTTGCCTGCACCCTCATGTCACAGGGAGGGCTCTGTGTGTGCCACATTTTCCCCAGAGTCAGAAAGGACTTTGACTTTTGGCATGAGGGCATTTCCAGTGATAGAAGACAGACACTGCTTTCAAACAAGAAAAAACACTCAGCAAGTGTCTGTCCTCTTTCTCCAGACCCTGTGGCCACCTCCCTGGCATGGCCCTCACCAGAGATCAGGGTGTTGAGAGCAGGTTCTTGAAGCAGGAAGCATTTCTCTGGGTTTTAATGAGATCATTTATTGTCTCTTTGCTCTGACAAAGATGGTAAGTATGATGGGTGAAATATAAAGAGTAATTAGTCCCAGAGGTGAATCCATCCCCTACGATACATCTTTCCTTCCCCCTCTGCCTGTTGAAAAGCTGACTGCTTCCAGATGCGCCTGTTTCAACAGTAAGAGGAGCTGGCTCCCTTGCACCGCCAGCTCATTGGGGAGAAGCTAGTTTCTGAGGAAAGGTTTCAGCAGGAGAGATGATGCCTGAATAAAAAGCTGGTGAGGTGAGAACAGGGCCACGGTAAAGCCCTGAGTCCTCTCCAAGCGCCTTGACCCCAAGAGGCAGTAGGAAAGGCCTAGGTCAGCCTCCACCACAGTAGCAATGGCTCACTAATTAGCTTTTAAGGAATCTGGCAGCCTCTGAAGGAGACATCTGTAAGGAATGCTGTCCTCAGATCTCACCAGTGCTCTGGAGAGGCCAGCAAGCCCCAGTCTAGCCCAGCTGGGGACTTCCTGCCTCCCCAGGGCTCAGGACAGACTCCCTCCACCATGCCACATCTGGAGAGGCTGCTGGAGCCCACACATCAGTCTTTGATAAACACCAGCCACTCCCCCTTCAGGAACATAAGCTCCTTTAGTCCCTGCCAGTTGCCTAGTAGCTAGGAGAGACTTGGAAGAGCTGTGAGCCCTGGGGGACCATGAGAGGCAGCCTTGTGACTCCTGAAGGGAAAAGCTAATGTCGGGCCAGAGAGCTACTTTTTCTCTCATGTCCACTCTCTTCCCCAGTTCTCTGATGCTGGAGGCTGAGGAGGAAAGGCAGCCGGGGGGCATGGCCAGGTATTCCAGATGTGAGCTTCAGGAGGCTGGGCAAGGAGGGAGCCTGGCTGAGGAGTACCAGGACCTGGGACCCCTGATACAGGCAGGACAGATGTGTGTCTCTGAGGAGGGGCCAGAGAACGACTTGCAGGAGAGGGTGGGCTGGACATGGGCAGAGGGAGTGGAGACAGAGCCCGGAGACACAGACACAAACCTGACCTGTGGGAAGCTAGAACTGCAGCCCCCAGGACGGAGAGGGGGTGAGAGACGGAGTCTGTGAAAGCAGGTACACTTAGCACACTCTCGCTGTGGCGCCTCCATTCAGCAGGCATTCGTTCCCCTGTGTCTTCATCTGGGCCACTCCAAAAACAGACCCCAGGGTACAGGCCTACATTATTTACAGTGCAGTTTCTTTTTAGAAATAGAAGATGAAAAATGAAATTTTAAATTAAAAATTATTGAATATATACTAGTATATTCCTCTTTATACCAATAGTCTCTCTTTATATAGGTATATAGATATATATTCACTGAGGATTGAATCCAGGCATCTCAGAACTGAGCTATATCCCCAGCACACACACTCACACTCACACTTTTCTTTTTCTTTTTTTTTTTTTTTTTTGCTGTACTGGGTTACTTTGAGATATGGTTTTGCTTAGTTGGTAAATCGCCTAGGCTGGGCTCAAACTTTCCATCATACTATCATACTGCCTCAGTTTCCCACACTGCTGGGATTACAGGCACGCACCACCATGCCCAGCTAAAATATATGTAGTATTTTTCAATGAAGGAACTTACAGCCACAAAGGCAAAAATACACAGGACCCACAAAATTCACTACATGGCCCAATGCACAGGACTTGCACTAAGTGCTTTATCTCTATTACATGAGTCTTTCTGACAGCTCTTTTGCTATCCCCATGTGACAGGGAGAGGGACTGAGGCCCAGAGAGGCTAAGCCACTTGCTGATGGGCTGGACAGTGAGCATCCACCACGCCTGTCTGGCTCCATAGCTCTTGCTTATCCCCGTGGTCTGCAGAAACTTGAAGGGCTTGGATGGCAGCAGGGAGAAAAAGTCCAGAGGGGAGAATTCACCCTGTCTCCTGGCTGTTCTCATCCCTCAGAAGCAGGACCAGGGAGGGCACCGCAGCCTCCATCCGCTCAACATCTGCAAGCAGCCGTCACGGTTTGTCTCTGAAGACTCTTGGAGCTGCTCCGCCTGCCTCGGCCAGATGCGTATTTGTGGCTTTTCTCCTTGGCTCCTTTCCCCAGCTTTTCATTTCTTTTATTCTGAGATGGAGCTGAAATTTCTCCAACAGGGTCCATGGTGGACACCCAGAAGTCAGTGGGGAATCCAAAAGGAAGTCAAGGCTGGGGAAGGGGGCCAGGAAGAGGCGGAGCAGCCGAGAGAGCACAACACTGCATCCTTTATGACTCGCATGTGGCCTGACCACTGGTGGACTGGCTCCAGGAAAATCTGAACCCCAGGCTGAGCCTCCTGGGCTGTCCGGGCTGGGCCTGGATACCCCCACCCCGGTTAGGCTTTTTTGTTTTTTTCATTTCATAGCTGCAGAAAAGCACTCACTGGGCTTTGCTCCACAGACTTGGCCCCTCTGTTCCCAGATGCTCAGTGAACTTGAGCACTACGACCTTGACCAAAGCGTAAAACCTTCCTGGTTTCCAGTTTCCTCAGTCTGCAAGCTACAGCAGGATGGCCTTTCACACAGAAAGCCTGCACATCCAAGTTGGCGAGTTTAGCTGGAGGAGTGCTGCTTGAAGAAGTGAGGCCCTGGATGCAAGTGTTTAGTGAAGACCATCTGGACACTGTTCCTCTTAGGCACTGTCACCTAGGGCTGCTGATCTCAGAGGTTGTAATGAAGAGCACTGCTGGATGGTGCAGCGAGAGGCCAGATGGTCGGTTGCCAAGGGTCAGGGCACCCCTTCGTCAGACACCTGTACCCTGGCAGACCCAGGTCCAGGCAGGAGAATCTGAGCGTTCCCTCCTGCCCAGATCAAGGAGGTGCATTCTTTCTTTCTTCTAAGTGGTTAGTTGGGCTGAAATCTGATCGTGGAAAGTAGATTCCCGCTGGAGGAACCTAGTAGGCTGGGCCGCAGACACCTCTGGCTCTGGCGTCTTTGTCTTGGTGTATGTGAGGGGCTGGCAAAGCAGGAGAAGGAATTAATTGCAGGGGCGGGGAGGAGGAGGAGGCCCCGGTGAGCCGAGTGACACCTGACAGCTTGAGAGCCCCCCAGCCCCCACCCTGGGGTGGTCCTGCTAATCCCTTTGCTAGAGCAAGCTAATTACCGCCGTTGGAGAAGGCAGGATAAAAGCACGCAGGGACCCACACCCACCAGGCCCAGAGTCATGCTAAATTAATATAATTATATTACCTAATACAGAAACCACGTCGAGAACTCCGGCTTTCTGTTCCAACTAGGAGCTTCTGATGGGTTAGAGGCAACATCTTGGTTTAATTCCCTCTTTTTTCCCATCCCCTTCCCCCCACTACAAATGTCAGAAATAAATGATGGGGACCAGATGTGAGGTTTGGGGTGCACATTTTCAGGCAGTTCTGTGCTAACAGATGCCTTGTATTAATAATGTACAGTTGTGACAGGAAATATGGTTTAGAGTCCTGGAAAAACATGAAAGCTAATTCCATTACCCCTTTTCATGGTGCCTACTTCTTCTCAAATGCTCAACTGGTTTGGATTACAGTGAAACTCTAGAGGAACACGGTGTAGTCCGCAAGGGTGACTTGGCCCTGCTCTGCAGCCTGTCCCCGGGAGCAGCACCAAGTCCAGGCACCTGCAGACCTCCACTCTCTGTGCAAATAGCTGGAGTGGAGAACATCTGGACCAGGTCACTCCTGGGGAGAGGCCCTTCTAAGTGAGCCCTCCTCTCCTGTTCCTGAGTGCTGAGAGCCAGCAATCCTAGCTTCACACACTTGCCTGGGACAGTCCCTTCAAACCTGGCTGCCCCCTCACACTTCACTTGGAGCAAAAGTAGAAACAATAAAACACTTTTATGCTTGAGGAACCAGATAAATCCTGGTAATTGATCTCGGGAGAGGGATTATTAAGGGGCTAAGTGCAATGCTTTCCAGAACTGGGGGTGTAATAAGCGTGAAGCCAAACAAATGCACAATTTGTTATCTGTATTTCATCACTTGATGCATTGCAAGCAACTGGCTTGGAAATGGCTTTCCTGCAGGAGGGGAGAAGGCACTAAAATAGCTGTAACACATCCATTGACAGTTGCGCTCTGTTGCTGAAAAATGTCTGCACTCTCTATGTCTCGCACAGGCAGGCACACTCAGGAAGGGCAGAATGTTTCTGCTCTGCTCTTCTTAAGGACAGATTCCCCTCCACTTTATGCCAATGTCTAAGGCAAAAAAAAAAAAAAAAAAGTCTTTCAAGGTCTGCCCCCTTCTAAATCTACTTCTATGAAGAAACAACCAGGTAATCAGCACAGCCATTTCACTGCCTTAAACCATAGCTAAGAAAGGTTTCCCTATCCTCCACAAAGGACAGTGAAGAAGGACGGCTGTCTACCAGTTCAGCTGACTGTGACCAAGAATCACACCCATCAAAATAGTGGTTGGTATTTATTGATCACTCACTGTGTCCCAGGCAAGGTCTTGTTTGATCTTGTACCTGTGTGATCCGATCCTAACAATGCCTGGTTGTACCCCTAGTTTACAGATGGGGAAACTGAACTGAAGAGATGCTGAACAATCTGCCACAGGTCACAGTTAGTGGCAGAGCCAATATTCAGGATAGATCCTTTGTTTGCAAAGACTCTTTAAATTCCAGGTTGTTTTGTTTTGTAACAATCTCAACGATGATTCATCTGGCTAGGTAAGGAAAGTGTGTTGTGTATTACGGGCAAATTCAAATTGTGTTCTATTTTTAACCAATCTTTTTTTTTTTCAAGCAGGCCATATAGTTTAGATTTATAATGCATTAACAAATGGTGTCCCGTGGAAGTTTT
This sequence comes from Dasyprocta punctata, assembly GCA_004363535.1. Taxonomy (NCBI): domain Eukaryota; kingdom Metazoa; phylum Chordata; class Mammalia; order Rodentia; family Dasyproctidae; genus Dasyprocta; species Dasyprocta punctata. The sequence continues at coordinate 91,718 of RJWM01004366.1, read as the reverse complement.
GTTAATGATGCCAATAAATCTAGGAATAGAAGAAACTACTGAGGATCAAGAATTAAAAGTCCTCACTTTAAGCCCTAGGTTTAGACCTCGCTGGTCATAACATCAAAGCAAGTAGTCTCTCTTTATTCCATTTCTCCATATTTAAGGTTGACATGGTAATACTTGCCTTGCTTCTGAAGATCATACTGATAATGATCTTCACATTTTTATAAAGCACCAGGCAAATCATTGTATGACATTTGGCACCTTCCTTTCTAATCCTCACTTGTCTTCACTATAAAACTGGGAAATTGAATTTAAAAATGCACTACTCCACTGCTGGGAAATGGTGCATTCAAAGGACAGGTGCTATGGCATAGTGCAAAGGGGCAAAAGCCAGGAAACAGGGAATGCCTTTTCAGAGGAGGGCTGAATACAGCCCTACAATCCACACAATGGAATAGCACATAACAAATGAACATGAAAAATCAGCTATGCCAGATAGCTTAATGGAATTTCTATGAGGTGCTGAATCAGAAAAGATATATAAATGATCCCACATTTGTAAAATAATGAGTAGAACTCTGCTGGAATGTTTATAGGTATATACTCCACATAGGATTACAAGAACAAGGAGAAAAATATGGAAAAATATACTCTATATTAATGGCATTAGAGTGAATAGAAAATGGGACCAGGGCTGACAATAAAAAAGGAAATGGGGGAGGGAGACTGCGTTTGAAAAGAATAAAAGAGCTTGTATTTGCTTAACACGTGCAATTGTGTAAAGATCTGTATGTGTGGGTATGTGCTATTTATAAATGAATCACTCATACGTTATTTAAAATACATATTTTTTCCATTTATACCTGTGTCTAGATGCAAGAGATTACTTGCATACATAAGCATCATCCTGGTATTCCTTTCAAAGTTGACTGCGTGAGAGTGGAAAATTCCCCAGGGCAGAAAGTTCTCTGAAGTAATTTGGTTATTTCTCCAGTCCTTTAATCATGTTATGTTATATATTTGCATATGCTAACACTTTCTCATATAAAGGAAACTTTCCCAGCATCTACTCAAGCCCTTCAAATACGTATTGCAGATCTGTTTGCAGACTTGGCCTAAGGACCAGCAAAACAAACCCTGCCCCGAGGAAGCTTACCTTCCAGTTACAGAAATAGAAGATAGAACAACCAGGCATAACCTGTACTTTTAGTTACTCTGGAAACTGAGGCAGGAGGATTACAAGTTTGAGTTCAGCTTTGGCATCTTAAGATCCTGTGTCAAATAAAATGTGAAAAAGGCTGGGAATGTAGCTGAGTGCTAAAGCAGTTGCCTACCATGTACAAGAAGCCCTGGGTTCAATTCCCAGCACTGGGAGAAGAAGGAGCGGAAGAGTGGGTGATATGGAAGACCAACAAAGCAAAGAAGAGGGGGTGAGAGAGGAGGGGGATAGCAATCAGCACAGCAGGGAAGGTGCTCAGGGAAACCCCCGTGGGGTGAGACCTGAGTAAAGTGAGTAGAGTGGAGGTGGTCCCTCCCACTAGGAGGAGGGACTGGACCCATGGCAGCCTGCTAGAAAGACAGACAGGACCAGATATTCGCATCTCTGCCTTAGTCCCTCCCCTTGCTCCCTGCTAGCTCTGCAGCCCCAGCCCACTTCCCAGTTTTGGCTTCTTGCTTTCAGTGTGGATTTTCCTGAGTGATGCAAATGGGATCATGTTAGGACACTGCAAGAGCCTCCAAGAGCTTCCCATCCCTCAGAACAGCCTGGCTGGCAAGGCTCCCTTGGGACTTACCTGTGCTCCCTCACCAGCCTCCTTCTTTGAGCAGGGCAGGCACATACCAGCCCTGGCCATGCCTAAACTGGCCCTAATACTAGAGCTCCAGTGAGTGACCCAGGATTCACACTGGTGCTCTGGTTATAGGTTTCAGAAACTTATGCAACTCTGTTGCCCCACAGTCAATCAACTGGCAAGTCCCAGCAGGGGTCTGCTCCGAGGAGACGCCCGAGGCAGATTCTTATCACTTGCACCAGTGACTCTAATCTAAGCCACTACCTTGTCTCACTTGGGTTGCCACGGCCACCTTGGTTGACATCTTGCACCCCATACACTAGACTTTTCTAGTAGCCAGAAGGATGGTTTAAAAAAAAAAAATACATTCACCATTCAGAAAATACACATTGAGCCCAGCTACATGCCATGGTCATTTGCATTGCTGAAGATTTAGCAATGAACAGAATAGACAAGGTTTGGGAAGAAAATGAAAAAGAGTTTTGCTTTGTTCGTGTTAATAAGAAGTCAATTTAGTTAGTCAATATTATGAAAATATTTGTATATAGATTATCAACAGCCACCGACACTCTGTCACTGTTTCTTAAAAAGTCTAGTTTTGCAAGTTCAGATTCAGGATGTTCTATTTTCCCAGAATTGGAATGCTCTATGTCCAGCAGTGGGAGATGCCTTGATATCATATTGCAAACTACAGTACGTGTGCTGTACCTAAGATGTGATCTGGAATGATAAAATTTATAGACTTTTAAAAGGTGAAAAATACAATTCTTTACTAAAACATATGCACACCAACACTACAGGTGGATAAGATGCTGACAAAGCAAGCTTTTCAGGAAACACACACACAAAAAAGTGTGTGGCTATTGATGTATATTTGTTCCTAAAAGGATTTGAGGGGAACAAGTGCACAGAACTGGTTAATTTTAACTGCTGTCAGTCACAATTTAAAGTTGGCCTTATTCCCAAACTTAGATTAAAATCCCTCTTCCAAGTTACCCTTAATTTTTACTTTGGTTGTTTGCTCCAAGGACCTGTAGGGCAAGGATTTTGATTTATTCTTCACTTGACCCCAGTGACTGATAAATAGTCCCTGGGACAGAATAAAGTTTTAATGAATGAATAAATGAATGAATGGAAAATTTTCTAAGACAAGCTTTAATTTCAAACCTCCAGACCAATTAAAATAAATATTGGCATAGAAATACAGTTCTAGCTTTTCACGGGGATCTTGACAAGAACAGAATGATGACTGCCCTCCTGCTAGCATTTTCTCTGGGGCTATTAGGTCTTCCTTCTTCTAAAGCCCCTTAATTCAAAAGAGTTCAGTTGTAGGATACAGAGAAGATTATACTCATTTTAAACATAAATATTATTTAGCATCAGAAAATAGATACCTGAAAAATTGCCAGACATAGCCCATTTCCCCGGGATGCCTCCTAGGATGACATCCCTGGCCCAGCCAGGCAGGGGTGCTGCAGTTCATGTGGGTAAATCTGATGCTGATGAGGTAAAACATCCATGTGGCCAGGGCCACAGCCAGACTGAGGGACAAGGAATCTGCCGCCACCAAACCACTGCCTCCTGGTACCTGCGAGACTACAACAGCACTAAAAGGTGCTAAAGAAAAATCCAACCATGTTTGCTGCTGACCCAGGAATGGCCCTGGGCTGGACCCTGAGGTAGGACACACAGAGATACTGGGGTGGTCTGTGAATGCTCATTTGCCAAAGCCCCAAGAAGAGGGCTTTGCATCAGTGCAGAACTAATTTCCCCTCAAGAACCCTCTTGGAACCAGATGTGGTGGTGCACACCTATAATTCCAGCATTCAGGAGGCAGAGGCAGGAGGATCACCTTGAGTTCAAGGCCAACCTGGGCTACAAAGTGAGTTCAAAACCAACTTGAACAGCATAGTGAAACCCTGTCTCAAAAAGATGAAAAGAAAAAAAAAAAACCCTCTTGGTAAAGAAGGCTGAGAAACACAGAGTTTATTCTACTAGCCTTTAAATTATGCAAGGAAATCACCTGAAAGAGATGTTGACCATGACCACTGCAACCCTGCCATCCATCCAGCGGAATAACAACGTTGATACAACTAACACTTGCACAGACCAAATGCCAGTTTTTTTATTTGTAAACTTTCAATTTTCTTATTATTTATTGTTTTGTTGGTGCTGGGGGTCAAACCCAGAGCTTTCCATGTTAGGCAAGTGCTCTACCACTGAGCTACCCTCCCAATTAGAAAAAGTGTTTTTCCAGATGCCAGTTTAAGGCAAGAACTAACTGCAGTATCCCTGACATAAGGTCATCAAGCTCTCCCATGGACAGATAACCACCCACTTTAACAGGAAGAGGAATTACAGCTCAGTTAACAGGCTATCACACACCACCCTGGCTGCAGCTGGTGGAATGGGGCAAGGACGAGTCTAGACATTTTGGTGAGAAGAGAATGAACATATTAGTCAGCTTTCCTGTTGCTGGACGCAATACCTGTGGCTCACAATTAAAGGCAGGAGGTTTAACTCCTTTTACCTTTTAAGGGAGTTTAATCCATGGTCAGTTGGCTTCAAGGCAGTAACATTGGCAGAAGGGTGTGGCAGAACGTGGCTGCTTAGTTCATGGTGGCTGAGAAGCAGAGCAAGAGAACAGTACCAAGAGGGAGAGGCGAGCAGTGGGATACAGTACTCCTGGTGACGCCTCCATGACCCACCAGACAACCCTGGAAGTGGGCTCCGCCGGGACCCGGGAGTCTCCCAAGCCAATTGGTTTGACACAATCAAGCTTAACTATCCCAGATGAGAAAATGAGAGATAGTTCCATGTTAAATGGGCCTCTCATACTTCAGATTGACTTATCTTATAAACACGTGGAATATCCTTCAGCTGGTCAAGTGTGGGGTGGGGGAGGAGAGGCCCAGTTGTCCTCATAAGGGCTGCCTGCGGGCCTGGGTCAGTGAGCTGCTCTCTGCTGTAATGCGTGTCCAATGAAACACAAAGCTTGACAACTAAAAAAAAAAAAAAAAAAAGATAGATAAAGAGTGATAATTGGAGAATTCTGAGGGAGCTACCAGGGCCAGCTTTTAAACAGCCAGGAATTACACGTGTTCAGAGACAGGAGCCTCCACAGCTCATCTTCTCTTCACCACTCAGTTAGGGTGTCACCCAAAGCCAAGCCTGGCCGTGCTGGATTAGGGCTGCCTGGGTAGCACTGCCCTGCTGAGGGACACCCACTCAAGGACTGGCTCAGGACTGAGTGGAGGCTGGGGAGGGAGCCTGTGGTTTGGTCAATGACCAAGTGAGGTCTGGCCAGGAGGAGCCATGGAGATCCTGGAGAGAATGTAGGGAACACACGGAATCACATGCACAGGAGAGTCTGTCTTGGGAGCGATTTAACTTGTCCTCTCCTGCCAGCCTCTCCCTGATCTTACCCTCTGCTGCTCTTCAGGAGTGACTGGTGGCAAGAAGAGACTGCCATCCCCTGGAAGATTTCTGAAGCCTCCAAAGAAGAGTCTGCAGCTGTCCCTGAGACCTCTGTGGTCATCTATAGCCTGGCTCTCATTCTCTTCTGTGACCTCAGGACTTCCCATCCTGACATAGCCCTGTGGAGGATTTCTGGAGTCAGATCCCTGTCAGAACAAGTGAGCAGGAAATGTCTCCATCCTGTGCCTCAGATTCCTCATCACCAACAGAGAGGGATACAGCTGCTTACTCCAAAGGGTGCTGAGGGGCTAAAATGAGATGGAATCAGTTTAGACATTAGGGCAGAAACAGGCACATGACAAGTGCTAAATAAATATTGTCAACATTTTGTTGTTTAATTTTGATGGGTTCTTTTCAGCAACTAAATAACCAGAAGGTCTCCTAGAGCAGGTCAGGTTAGAGAGTTGAAAGTGTGGGGCGGGAGGCAGCTGGGTGGTGAAATGAGATGTGCAGCCATCAGGGCGCGTGACTGAGGACGCTATGGCAGTTGGTCCTGATGGCAATGGCAGAGGCTGGTCAGCCAGATGAAATGGAGCCTCAAGGAGAACACAAGTAACTAAGACTAGGGAGAAATGTGCCTCGGCCTAGATGGCCAGAATATAGGTGGAGTCACAGTACTAAAGGTTGGAATAATGTGTGTCTAACAAAGTGAATTTCTCTTCCATGAAAATCAGAGCTGGTCTGGTGGCTCTGTGGTGATGGAGATTCAGGTGTCTTTGGCCTGGTTACTCTGTCATTCTCGGCTTAGGCTTCATCACCTAGTCTAAGATGGCTGCTCCAGCTCCTGCCATAACCTCTGCCTTCCAGCCACTGAGAAAAGGAGAAAGATGATAAGTGGTCACATCCTTTTCCTAAAGAAAGGACATAGAAGATGCATATACTACTTCTGCTTACATTGTTCAAAACTTTGTCACAGATCCATACAGTTGCAGAAGAGACTATGAAATATGGTCTTTAGCCAAGTAGTCATATGATCCACTATATATCTTGATGATCCCATACTACAGACTGAACACAAATGATGGGTTCGATTTTTATTTTATTTTGAAACAAGGTCTAAATTGCTCAGGCTAGCCTAGAACTTTAATCCACCTGCTTCAGCCTCCTAAGTAGCTGGGATTATAGGCATGTGCCATTTTGCCCAGCTTGGTGATTTTTTACTAAAGAAAAATGGAGAAAATGAAGACTTTGGCAAACATTTGTGTTTGCTCTAGGATGAATAGATATTTTAGGACTCAAGTGGAATTTTTATGTATAGTGATGTCTGAAAATATCTGGAATTACCATGTTTTTGTGACCAATGTTCAAAACACCAAACTATTAGAGTTGGAAACTGAAGAGTTCCTACCATGACCCCAATACTACCTAAGTACCAGAGCCTTGGGAAAGGTCCTTGCTCCATTTGCAAGGACCATGACTGATAAACAAAGAGGTCAGCATGGTCAGTCTTCCTGGCCAGGGCACCAGATGCTACAGTAAACAGAATGTCACCCAAGATTTGGAAGCAGAATGTCACCCAAGATTTGGAGGCAGATTTACTTACATCACTGGGCACTGACAAGGTATCAATCCTTATAAAAATGTCAGGCCCTTATCCTTGGTTGTCTGGGGCTTATATGGTATAAGCAAGCAGGAAGTACAGAAGCAGGGTATGTTATAGTTTGTGTCTGGATGCCCCCCCAAAGCCTCATATAGTCTTGGATGGCAGGCCTTTTGAGGATGGCTGAATCTAGAGTCTGTGATTAGTTCATTGTCTAGTGCTGGAATTGGCAGTGAGTGCTGCACCTGCCCTGGGACAGGTAAGCTGTATAAAATATAACAGAGGGAAAGAGGCTTGCTCCTCCCTTTTTCTCTTTTGCTCTTGTCACTTTTGACATCTGCCTCAGTTGCCATAAACAGTTGCCCCTCAACCATGCTACCCTGCCTTGAAGCCAGCTGAATATGGATTGAAACCTCCATAAACTGTAAGTTAAATAAACTCTTCCTTCCTTCATTTTGGGCATCAGGTATTTTGTCTCAGCAATGAGAGAAAAGTAACCAAGACAGAGTATTTGGTGGTTATTGATTGGTTCATACAATATGCATCATAGTGACCAGCTATGCATCACAGTGACCAGTTGTTTCTAAGAAACTGAAGGAACAGGAACTGTTACAGGAACTGTTACCTGGGCAACTAACAGAAACTAAGGTATACTGGTGGGGTGTGCATTTTCTGCTACATTAGTGTCAACTTATCTAGTTCTATCAAAAGAAGTTTGTTAGTTGAAGATACACTTATAGCTCAGTTCACAAGCACTTCTGTTCATGAACAATTTGGTATGAAGACAGAAGCATTCAGAAAATTTTGTTTCTGTTTGAAAACTCTGCAACCAGTAATGAAGAGGACCACAACCATCTTTCCCACAGGAACACAAACTCAGGTATCTTCCCCAGAATTGTGGAGTGAATTAAATTCATGAATTGAGGTACCATTGTATAAGAAAATGAATAAGTAAGCCGTGGGTTAAAAGAAACAGTTGATTTAGACACACACACACATACACATACACACATCCCAGTGTCAATAAAGAATTATGATTTTTAACAATATTATTATCATGTAATTCACATACAGTTCATTCACTTAAAGTATGCAATTCGATGGTTGTTCATATATTCATACACATGTGTAACCATGTCTTGGTTACTTTTTGCTCGTTGCCAAGACAAAATACCTGATGCCCAAAATTAGGGAAGGAAAGGTTTATTCTTACAGTTTCTCAGGAGTTTCAGTCCATTAGTTGACTCCAAGTCAGCATGGGGTGGCGGGGCTACAGTTCATGGTGGCTGCAAGGCACAAGGCACACTGGCAAGAGAGAGAGGGTGGAAGCGGAAGTGCAAGAGGAAGACCCACCTTCCCTTACACTGTATCTCAGCTCCACTCCTGGGCGGGTGTAGCAGTCATGTCATTAATCCTGGCACTAGACAATAAACTGATTGCAAGCGTCAGAGTCAGCCCCATCAAAAGTACATGAGGACTTGGGGGTACATAGCATATCACCCAATACAAACCATTACCACAATTAATTTTTAAATATTTTCATCATCTCAAAAAGAAACTCATACACTTAAAGAGGTTCTGATTCCAAGTTTTTGTCCCTAAAACTTTCCTATTATGGACATCTCAAACAAATGAATATATGATCATTTTGTGCCAGGGGCCTTTCACATAGTATAATGTTTTTAAAAAATTGTCTTTTATATTGTTTCCTTCCTTTAAACATTGCTCCAGTTTTTATTTCCACAAGCATTGTATGAGGATTCCAATTTCTCCTCATCTTCACCAATGTTTGTTATTACATGACTTTTTGATACTCACCATCCTACTGGGTGTGAAGTACTATTTCATTGTGGTTTGAATTTACATTTCACTGAGGATGTCATGAAACTTTTCATGTGTTTGTTGGCCGTTTATGTATCTTCATTAGAGAAATATCTGTTCAGATCCTTTGTCCATGTCTGGTTTCTTGTTGGGTTACTGGATTGTAAGAATTCTTTATACATTTTAGCTAGCTGTGGTGACTCAGAACTCCAGGAGGCTGAGGCAGGAGGATAAGAAGTTCTAGCCCATCCTAGGAAATTAAATGACTTAATGAAATCCTATCTTTAAATAACAAAGGAAAGTGGTGTATCTCAGTGAAAAGGTTCAGAATTCAATCCCCAGTATCATTTTAAAAAAAGAATTCTTTATATATTTTGGATACAAACCTCATAAGTTATATTTCATTTTGTCATTTGAAGAAAAGTTTTTAATTTTGATGTAATTAAAAATCTGTCTACTTTTCCTTTTGTTGCTGGTGCTTTAATATCCTACATGAGTGTTTGTCGAATCCTAGGTCATGAAGATTATCTGTAACTATATTTTCTTCCTGAGAGTTTCATAGTTTTAGATGTTACATACAGATCTGGGTGCATTGGGGTAAATTTTTGTAGATGGTGTGAGGTAAGGGTCTGTCATCATTCTTTTGCATGTGGCCAAGGAGTTGCCCCAGGACCATTCATTAAAAAGATAGTCATTCCTCCATTGAATGAACTGTTCCTTTGTTTTTTAAAAATATCAATTGATGTTTTGGTTTCTGGACTGTTACTTCTATTTCATTAATTTTATGTCTATTCTGGGTCAGTATCACAATCTTTGTTTATCGTTGCTTTATAGTAAGTTTTTCCATTGGAAAGCATAAATCCTACATTGTTTTTCTTTCTCAAGATTGTGTGGCTATTTTTGGGTCCTTTGCAAATTCATAAGAATTTTGGAATCAGCTTATCAATTTCTACAAATAAGTAATGGTCCAAATACTGTAAATCATCAGTTTCTAACTGGACATCTGTAGATTTCTTCCTTAAATTTTCTTCATTTGCTTTATGCTTTTAGGCTCATTTCCTGAACTTTTTTTTTTGGGGGGGGCTTTTTGAGACAGGGTTTCATTAGGTTGGACTTCAACTCACTTTGCAGTCTAGGTTGGTCTCAAACTCACAGCAATCCTTCTGTCTCTGCCTCTTGAGTGCTGGGATTATAAGCATGCACCAATACACCTGACTCCTGAGCCTTTAAATGTTTGGGGCCTTTAAAAAATAATTTCCACCAGTGAAAGATTATGTAAAAAACTCACTAAGAGACAGACAATCCAATGTTGATGAAAATATGGAACAACTAGAACTCTAAAATACTACCGACAGAAATGTAAAATAGTATGAACACAAAGGAAAGCAGTTTAGCAGTTTTATAAAGTTAAAAATTTTACTAACCTGTTATCCAACAATTACACTTGGAGAGAAACCAAGATGGTGAAACAGTAAGTAGCATAGAAAACAGCCTTTCTGAGAGTTGCCATCCAGAAGATGGAATATAGCATCATGAGGAAGACAAGGAAAGAAGTGGGTCCACCAGACCCAGAAGGAATCAGAAGCTCAAATTGAACCCCACAGACAGAGTGAAGAGAAAAACTTCAATGAAGAAGAAGGTGCAGCTGGCAATGCCTTCTCCCTGAGACAGGATACACTGAGTAAGAGGAGTAGTTCGAACCTGCAGACACATGGTCACAGTGACAGTGACATCTGCAGAGCGACAAGGCAGTGGAGGGAAGCAGCAGATATTGAGGACTGCACTGGCTGGTGGTGAGTGTAGAGGACTTAAACCTCCCACGAGAGAGAGATTGGCCAGGAGCCATCGTGGAAGTGGGCCAGCTGAGCTCAGAACCAAGAACTGCTGCCAGCTCCATCTAGCAGCTCCCAGCTGGGCTCAGACTCATGGAAATTGCTTGGGGAGTGGCGAGCCTGATGAGTCTGGTCTTGAGGCAGGCCTGCTGAGATTACTACTGGCTTGTTGGGATAGATCTGCATGAATTGGGACTCTGTCTCCACAGGTTGTCTACTAGTGAAACCAGAGAGAATCCTAGAGATGGATTATTTGTTTTTTCTTTTTCTTTTCTTTTTTCTCTTTCTCCTTCACTGTTTTTATATGAATGTGAATGTAGTTCCTAGTCTGTTTGTGGGTCTGGTTCTGTTCTGTTCTTCCTTTTATCTCTTCCATCTCTCTTTTCCTTCAGTCTTCTGCACCAGTTTCCCAAAGTTGGTGTGATCCTCCTTTGTCCTCCAACCTTACTTCTAATCTCTTCCTCTTCTTTCACTGCTCTATTTTCTCCTTAATCCATTTTAAATTTAAACCCCTCAGGGCAAAATTGTAGGACTTATACACATTAAGGACTTGTACACTGCATGTAATTTTTGGGTTTGTTTTACATTTTGTTATATAATCACAAATCTAGTTCATACGGTTCAAAGTTGCAAATTAAGGGTTAGCTCAGTTTGTCATTTTCTAGGCTATGTTTGATACTATTGGTACCACTATAGCCAAAACTGACATAATTGCTCTAAACAGCTATTGGTCTTGGTATTTCACGACTGAGATTGACTAAGGTTCACAGAAAATACTGTGGCACATTGCCAAAGAACCAGGGACTAGGCCAAACAAGTAATAACTTCTCATCTCCAACAAACTGAAGAGATAAGATCTTCCAACAGACTCAAACTCAAAATAATTCCTGGAGGATACCTCAGAGAAGTAGCCATCACTTAAGTGTCATAAATACTAACAAAAAAGCAACCAACCATAGGCAACTTAAAAGTATCACTCCAGGAATTAAACTAAAAAAAAGAGAGAAAATAAAATGAGAAGACACTTAAACAAAATGACTGAATCCCAGACATTCAGTTCACCAAAGGAAAATCCAGAGGACAATGAGGTGGGACAATCTGAAAGACCTCCACCAGGCCTCTCTGAGGTAGTAACAACAAAGCAATTAAATAAGACTCTGAAAAAAATGAAATCAGAAATAATCTCTCAGATAACTACAGAGATTACCAAAATACACACCATGATTAGCAATGTTAGAGCAGATACAGAAAAAAAAAATAGACAAGCTTAAGAAAATTATGGAAACTCAGCATAGGAAAGAAATGGAATTTATAAAGTAGATTCAAGCAGATATCCAGGACAATAAAAACTCCATTGAAAATATTCAGAGCAGACTAGGCCAATGTGAGGACAGGATCTCAGATATTGAAGACAGGCTTACAGTTAGAGATCAGGAAAAGAAAATTTTCTCAAAAATAGCAAGGGCCCATGAGAAATCAATCCAGCAGCTGCTAGATGAGACAAAGAAAAATAACTTAAGATTGATTAGAGTCAATGAAAAAAAGGAGATACCACCAATGACATTAAAAACATGTTCACAGACGTCATGACAGAAAACCTTCCTGGTAGAGAAAAAGATTTGACATACTGATAAATGAGGCATATAGAACTCTAATCAGCAATGATAAAAAAAAATCTACAGCCAGGCATTTCATAGTCAAGATTTCAGAAATTCAACTCAGGGATAGAATTTTAAAAGAGAAATAGAGAAAAGAAGCAAATCATGTAGAAAGGAAAACCCATCAGAATCACAGCTGACTTCTCAGCACAAACTCTCAAATCAGGAGATCTGGGAGTGAAATACTACAAGTTCTAAAGGAAAACAACTTTCAGCCCAGATTGATGTGTCCTGCAAAACTATCTTTCAAAATCAATGGAGAAATAAAATACTTTCATGACAAAGAACATTTGAGGAAATTTATGACCACCAACCCAGCACTCCAATATGTTCTGAAGGACATTCTAGAAAGAGATAACAAGGACTACAGCTCCATGAACCCAAATGGAAGGAGTCCACCAGGGAAGGCAAACAATTAAAAGGAGGGGAAAAAGTGGGGAGCCAAAACAGGCAAATAACATGACAAGGATAAGTTAATACTATCAGTTATAATCATCATTAACATTGTCAAAAGACACAGACTGGCAGAATGGATCAAGAAGAAAGATCCAACATTATGCTGCATACAAGAAACTCATTTAGAGGAACAAGATGGCAGAACAGTAAGCAGCAGAGTAAACAGCCTCCCTGAGAGATACCATCCAGATGCCAGAATATAGCAACATGGGGAAGACAAGAAGGAAGGAAGTGGGTCCTCTGGACCCAGGTAGAATCTAAAGTGAGAATTGAAGCCCACAGAAAGAGTAAAAAGAAACACTTAAACAACGAGGGTGGTAGCTGGAGACACCTCTGCTCGGAACCAGACCCACTGTGTGAGAAGAGCTGCTGGAACCTGGGGATACATGATCAAGGTGCCGCAGTGTGGCGGTAACCCCAGAGGCCTCTGCCAAGAAAGGCATTGGAGGAGAGTGGCAGTGGAGAGGGCGAGCAGACCTGGAGGACTGAACTGGCTGACGGTGAGTATGCAGAGGTCTTCACCCTCCTGCAAGAGAAAGACATTGGTGGGGAGACATCTTAGAGTTGGGCTGGAGACTCCTAGCTGGCTGCAGACCCTGGAGGTTGCTCAGGCTGTGCGCATTCTAAGGGCCACCTTGGAGGGTCCCCATAGGTGACCAGCTTGGTCTGGAGATGGTGGCTCCATGTGCCCTCCAGGGATGGTGATTGAGAGTCCACAGGTGACCAGCCCACTGGCCCAGGTTTGTGGGTGACTGCCCCACCCCTGCATGCACTGTACCAGCCATCAGGAAGCCAAGGTGGGCTGGGTGAAGGCAGCAGATAGCTGTGTAACAGTGCTCCCAGTGGCAACCATCAGATACCCATAATCAGCACTGGCTAGAAGAACCAGTCTCACTTCAGAGAAATTGCAGCCAATGCAAGGAGTACCTGGGTCCCCAGTACCCATTTGCCCAGAACTCAGGAATATGTCAAGACAAAAACACAAAAGGCAGTCTCTGGCCTCCAATTAAAACAGAGCAAGTCCAGGAGATGCGAATGCAGAAGACACTGGGAGTCCCACAACTGAAGTTTCTGAGGTGATGGCAACTGAAGTAGAGAAACAACTTCATGAGGCTATAAAAGAAATTAGAACACACATACTAACTCAACTAAAAGAAGAAATGAAAAGCATAATAAAAGAACTGCTAGGCAGCTCTAAAGGAGACATAGATGAAAAAATGGAGCATAGGAAAATGAGGGAAACCTGGAATGAACAATACAAAAAAGATTTAGAATACATGAAACAGATTCAAAGAGATAACCAGGAAATCAAAAACTCCAATGAAAGTTGGCAAAACCACTTGAAAGAAACTAAAGATAGACTTTCAAACCTTGAAGACAGGTTTGCAGCTTGTGATCGTGAAAGGAAAGATCTCTTAAAAATAACAAGAAACCTGGAAGTAACAATACAATGGCTGCAAGACAACCCAAAGAAACATAACTTAAGAATAAAAGGTGTGAGTGAAAAAGCAGGGATCAGTACAAATGAAATTAAAAGTCTATATACAGAAATAATTTTAGAAAACTTCCCAAGCATGGGAAAAGGAAGAGACTTTCAGATAAGTGAAGCATATAGAACTGCAGATAACCATAACCAAAATAAATCTACACCCAGACATATAATAATCAAGATCCCAGAAATTCAACACAAGAACAGAATATTAAAAGCTGTTAGAGAAAAGAAACAGATTACCTACAAAGGAAAACCCATCAGAATCATAACAGACTTCTCAACACAAACCATAAGGTCAAGAAAAGCTTGGAGTGAAATATTTCAAGCCCTGAAAGAAAACTACTTCCAAACCAGATTGATGTACCCTGCAAAACTATCTTTCAAAGTTAGTGGAGAAACAAGATACTTCCACGACAAAGAACAACTGAAGGAATTTATGATCAAGCCAACCCTACAAAGAATACTGAAGGACATTTTAGAGACAGATAAAAAAAAAACCACAGCTCCAGAAACAGTGGCAGAGGGATGCCGCGACCCATGCAGCTCCTGAGGTTCTTGGGGTGAAGGACTGCGAGAGGATGAGAAAATAAAGACAGAGAGAAAGCTGGAGTCAGGTGGAGCCCTTATCCTCCTGATGGGAGGAAAGGAACTGGCCCCTCAATGCAGGGGCGTTTATTTATACCTTTTAGCAACCTAATGTCATATGACACCCTGTTGTCCTTGCAGCCCACTGCTCAGACTGCCTTGGGGCAAGGCGTTCTCTAGGCTGAAGTAGCATCTTCACATGACTTGCCCTAGGCTCTCTTTGTTCTTAGAATGATCTTGTCTAGGTCATACCCTAAGTCAATTTCCAGCTTCAAAGGCTCCCAACAGAGGGATATTGCTGAGCAGGACAGACAATTGAGTAGAGAGGAAAAGTGGGCAGCCAACTGTAGGAAAGTGGCATGGCGAAGACGAGGCAATGCATGTTGGCCTTAACCATTAACGTAGATGGCCTCAATCCACCAATGGAAGGAAACACAGGCAGAGTGGATCAGGAGACAGGATCTACCAATATGCTTTATACAAGAAACACATTAAACTCTAAAGGGGGTTCATGCCTGAAAGTTAAAGGAGAGAGAACAACGCTGTATGTGACAGGGAACCAGAAACAAGTGGGGGTAGCTTACCCATTAGGTACATAGTGGACAAGAAAGATATGGCATTTTTATCCAATGGAAAGCTACTCAGCTATAAAGAAAAATAACCTCAAGCCTCTTGTAGGTAAATGGATACAACTTAAGATATGTTCATGGATGAAATGGCCCAGTGCCACACGGGTGAGCATCATGTTATCTCCCTAGTACTAAAAAACTAAAGGCTTTAGTAGGATTCAAAATGCCCAATACATATTGTAAAAATGAAGCAGGAGGAAGTGTCTAAAAAGGGCAGGCAGTGGCCATTGTTAATCTATCACAGGATTTGAGTCCTGTATGGTTTTCATTGAGCTGTTTAGTTTGGTCTTATTCTATTTTGGTTTGCCTAGTTTTATTATATTTGATGGCATAGACACCTATTCCAAAGATAACAAAACACATGATGGTAGTCTTTATTGATATCTGATCACCTTGTTTTGAAACCCTATATTGCTTTCATAGTTTTGAGTGATTTTATCCTATTTTGGTTTGTTTGATTGTATTGTGACTGATGATATAAGCAATTGCTTAGAAGATAACATGAAGCATTATAGTAATCAGTGTTGTTTTACTATGTATTGCTTCCATTGTTTTTTTTTTCATTGGTTTTATCCTGTGCTATTTTGTTGATCGTATTGTGCCTGATGGTATGGGCAGTTATTTTGAAGCTAACAAGAGGTATTATAAACGGGAAGGAGGAAAGAAGGAAGGGAAAAGGAAAAAGACATAAATTTGTATATAGGTATACATAAGATAGTTAAAATGACTATACCACTAAATGCATTAGTTATTGAAAAAGAACAGTTAATACTCATATGATTAGATCAATTTTACATGTCTATATCTGTCAATCTGAGCAACCCCTTTGAAGGTAATGATATGCAATGTTACAACCACTGTCAAATTACAATCATCTCACTTTGTAAACCTATAATGTTATTGCATTGGATTTGTTCTTGTTGTTGTTTGTTTGTCTCTTTTGCCTTTTGTTTTTCTTTTCTGTGTTCATTTTCTCTTAAATAAAAAAAAGAAACACATTTAATTCAAAAAGAAATTCATAGACTGAAAGTCAAAGGATGGAACACAATACTCCATGCAACTGGAATCCAGAAAAAAGCAAGGGTAGCTATCCTATTTGCAGACAAAATGAATTTCAAGCCAAGAGTTATTAAGAGAGATAAAGAATGTCACTACATTCTCATAAAGGAAACAATCCAAGAGGAAGAGATAATAATCATAAATATATATGCAGCAAATACCAGTGTACCTGACTATATAAAACAAATACTAATGGACATGAAAAGTCAAATAATTTCTAAAGAATTCTATTAGGAGACCTCAATACTCCACTGTCATGAAAAGATCAACTAGACAAAAAAATCAATAATGAAATACTAGAACTAAGCCAAACTTTTAAACAAATGGACTTAGTATGTGTCTATAGAGTGTTCCACCGCACAACATCAGAATATACATTCTTCTCAGTTGCACATGAGGCATTCTCCAAAATAGACCATATACTGGTTCATAGAACATTCTTAAGTAAATACAAAGGAACTAAAATTATCCCATGCATAGTATCAGAACACAGTGCAGTGAAATTGTAAATCCATGGCAGAAGAAACCACAAGAACTTCATAAACACATGGAAATTAAATAGCACCATACTGAACAACCATTGGTCACAGATGAAATTAAAGAAATTAGACAGTTTTTACAGTTGAATGATAATGACAATACTGTTTACCAAAACTTATGGGACACAATGAAAGCAGTCTTAAAGTGGAAATTTATATTAGTAAATACCTATATCAGAAAAACACAGCAAATGCATATAAACAACTTAATGATGAACCTCAAATTTCTAGAAAAAGAGGAGCAGGCTAAAGCAAAAGCTCATATAAAGGAGAAAAATTTAAAGATCAGAGCAGAAATTAATGCATTGGAGACTAAAAACCAGTACAAAGAGTCAATGAATCAAAGAATTAGCTCTTTGAAAGATTAAATAAAATTGACAAACCCTTATCCAACCTTATCAAAAAAGGAAAGATTCAAAACCATGCAATTAGGAATGAAAAGGGTGAAATCACAACAGACCCTGTAGAAATCCAGAAGATCATCTTTACCTACTTTGAAACTTGTATTCTAATAAGATGGAAAATACAGAAGAAATGGACAGATTCCTAGATACATATGATTTACTAAAGCTGAATCAAGAAGATATAAAAATCCTAAATAAACCAATATCAATAAATGAAATCAAAGATTTAATTAAAAACCTACCAACAAAGAAAAGTCCAGGCCCTGTTGGATTCACTGCTAAATTCTACCAAAAAATTTAGAGAAGACCTAACACCACTACTCCTCAAACTCTTTAATGAATTAGGAAAGCAATACTCCCAAGTTCATTCCTGAAAGCAAGCGTTACCCTGACACCAAAACCAGAGAAAGATTCAACTGAGAAAGAGAGTTACAGGTCAATTTCCCTAATGAACATTGATGCAAAAATTCTCAGTAAGATACTGGCAAACAGACTGCAATAAATCATCAAGAAAGCTGTACACCATGATCAAGTGGGACTTACACTAGGGATGCAGGGATGATTCAACATACATAAATTCATAAATGTAATACACCATATTAACAGAGCCAAGGACAAAAATCATATGATTATCTCAATAGATGGAGAAAAAACTTTTGACCAAGTTCAGCATCCATTCATGATAAAAACTCTACAGAAAATTGGAATAGATGGTCTTTATCTCAAGCTGATAAAAGCCATCTATGACAAACCAACAGCCAACATCGTAATAAACGAACAAAAACTGAAAACAATGTCTCTAAAATCAAGAACAAGACGAAGATGTCCACTCTCTCCACTATTTTTCAACATAGCCCTTGAAACTTTAGCTGGAGCAATAAGACAAGAGAAAGAAATATAAGGAATAAAGACAGGAAAGGAAGACGTTAAACTATTGTTATTTGCAGATGACATAATACTCTACATAGTAGACCCCAAAAACTCCACCAAAAGACTACTAGATTTGACAAGCAAATTCAGTAATGTAGCTGGATACAAAGTCAACAGTCAAAAATCAATAGCCTTTCTGTACGTGAATAACAAATTCACTGGAAGAGAAATCAGGGAAGCAACACCTTTCACAATAGCATCCAAAAAAATGAAGTACCTAGGAATCAATCTAACAAAGGCTGTAAAAGACCTCTATATTGAAAACTATAGTACTCAGTAAAAAGAGATTGAAGAGGATATTAGAAAATGGAAAGATATCCTGCGTTCTTGGGTAGGAATTACAAATGTAGTGAAAATGGTCATATTTCTAAAACTGTTATACAGGTTCAATGCAATCCCAATCAAAATTCCAATAGCATATCTCACAGAATTAGAGAAAACAATCTTAAAATTCACCTGGAACCAGAGGAGACTTAGAATAGCAAAGGCAAGCCTGGGCAACAAAGATAAGTCAGAAGGCACCACAATCCCTGACTTAAAATTATACTATAATGCTACTGTGATAAAAACAGTGTGGTACTGACAAAAAACTGACCTAAAGATCAGCAGAACAGATTAGAAGATGTAGAAACAACTCCAGACAGACTAAGCCTCCTTATCTTTGACAAAGCTGCCAAACACATTCACTGGAAGAAAGATAGCCTCTTTAACAAATGGTGCTGGAAAAACTGGCTCTGAACATGCCAAAGATTAAATGTAGACTCATGTCTTTCACAATGCACTAAGCTAAAATCAGAATGGGTGAAAAATCTTATTATTGAAACAGAAACATTAAATCTGCTGGAAGATAGAGTAGGTAAAACCCTTGAAGACATTGGAGTAGGCAAAAACTTTATGAACAAAACTCAGATTGCACAGGAACTATCACAAAGAATCAACAACTGGGAGATCATTGTATTGAAAATCTTTTGTACAGCAAAAGAAACCACCAACAGAGTGAAGAGACAACCCACAATGTGGGAGAAAATGTTTGCCAGATGTACCTCAGACAAAGGATTACTGTCAAGAACATAGGAAAAAAACATAAAAAATCAGTCCTCCCAGATTTAAAGACCCAACCAAATAATGGGCATCTGAGATGAATACACACTTCTCAGATGAAGAAATACAAACAGCAAATAAATATGTGAAAAATGTTCAACATCACTGGTCATTCGAGGGATACAAATTGAAATGACACTAAGATTCCACCTCACTCTGGAAAGAATGGCTATCACCAAGAAATCAACCAATAATAATTGCTGGAGGGGTTGTGGGGAAAAGGGACACTTCTCCACTGTTGGTGGTAGTGTAGACTGGTGTAACTACTAGGGAAATTAGTGTAGAGATTCCTCAAAATTCTAGGACTAGTGTTTCCATTCAACCTAGCTATTTCCTTTCTGGGTATCTTCCCTAAAGAATTAAAAACGTCATATCACAGCATTGTATGTGCACCCATGTTTATAGCAGCACAATTTGTAATAGCTAAATCTTGGAAACAACCTAAATGCCCATCAACTGAAGAATGGATGAAAAAGATGCAGTATTTTTATACAACAGAGTACTACATCATAAAGGAGGATAAACTGGAGACTTTTACAGGTAAATGGATGCAACTTGAGACCATACTCATAAGTGAAATAAATCAGACACACATGTGTAAACATCGTATTGTCTCACTAGTGTGAGAAGCTGAAAGGAACAACATAAGCATATGTATGTATATATATGTATATAAAAAAGATAGTTAAGGTAGTTATATTACTGATTTCTGAGTTCATTGAAGAGAACGATTTGTGCTGGTATCGTTTGGACAATTGAATGTCTTGTGCTCTGGGTGAGAGATTTGGGGATTATAATGCACAATGTATGTACCATTGTTGCCCCTGATTGACATGTTTTGAAATTTTGTTTTTTTTTCTCTTTGAAATAAAATGGATTTGAAAAAAATAAAAAAAAAACAATTACACTTATATTTAGCCAAGAAATTAATGTTTTCATGTCCATAAAAAGTCATATAAGAATAGTCAGGGTGACTTTTTCATAATAGCTTGAAAATAACACAAATTTCAATCAATGAAAAAATGCATAAGAGAATAGTGATATACGTAGTCAATGGAATACTATTCAGCAACAAATAGTAATGAGTTATTGACACACAGAGCAACATGGGATTTGAAACAAGGAATTCAAATTACCACATGACCTTGGACGCATTACTCAGCCTCTCAGAGTCTTATTGCCTCTTCTGCAAGTGGGATCCTTGTAGGTTGACTTATATCCTCTTAGAAATTCGTGTGTTGGGGTCCTAATCCCCAGTACCTCGGAATGTCATATTTGGAGATAGTATCTTTAAAAAGGTAATTAATTTACAGTGTGTTGCATGGGTTGCCCTAATCCAGGATGACAGATGTCCTCATAGGAGAAGAAGATTGAGATAGTACTGTTTTAATCTATTCAAGGACACACACACACACACACACACACGAAAACTATATAAAGTATGGGGAAAAGAAGAGGGCCATCTCCAATTCCAAAGTGAGGCTTCAGGAGAAACTAACTCTGCCAACACTTTGATCTGAGGCTCTGAGTTATGAGAACATTGACTGCTGTTGCACCAGCATGACACAAGTAGAAACCTCCACACCTAACAAGGTATTATGGCAGCTTCAACAAACTACTGCAGGGACCGTAATTCCTGTAGATAGAACTCTTGGGAGGAGGAAATGAAGTAACACATGAAAGGTACCAAGCGTGGTGCCAGGAACATAACAAATGCCCAGTCAAGGTCGGCTTAATACTACTTCCTTTGTAGGTGTGGACACCAGGAGGAGTGTAAGAGACACATTAGCTTGTATAAGTGGGCCCAAGTCTGGGGAGCAGTGTGTGTGTGTCTGCATGTGTGTGTCTGTGTGTCTGTGCGTCTGTGTGTACGCGTGCGCACGTGGGCATCCGTGCATGTAGGTAGTATTGCCTGTTAACAGAGGCACTATGTCAGTCATACCCCTGCATCTCACAGAGCCAGGAGCAAGCTGGAGCTTTCTGAGGGTAGGAACCCTGCCTGGGTCATCCATGTCATAGGAAACAAACTAGTCTGGGTAATTAGGGACATTCTGCTGAAGCTCAGTTACACTCACTGGCTCACAGATTGTCCCTGGAGGCTTTCATGCTACTAAGGCAGCATGAGTAGCTGTAACAGAGACTGTTAGTAACCATAAAGCCTAAAATAGGTACTATCTGGTCCTTTAAAAAAGGGTACAGATCCAGTTACCAAGTCCAGCATACTGGACCTGGTAAAATCAGCTTTCTGTTTCCTCTTCCTTGTTATGGAAAGACATCAACAAAAGACAGAGAGAGAGGAAAGGCAAGGAGGTGCATTCTGTTTAATCCCTTTTATGGTTATGAGGGAGCTGTCATCAAAATTTGGAAGGGTCATGTCCTGCAGGTCATACGGTTCTGCTTTATTTTCCACGACTGTAAAATAACAATATTTCAAGAGTGAAATGTGTTAATACACACCCAGCACATTGTTTTGCTATTGCACGTTCAGCATCTCTAACATGAAAATCTAAAATACCCCAAAGCCCCAAATTTTTTAAGCACTGACACAACACCAGTGGAAAATCCCAAGCTTAATCTCAAGTAACTATTTGTGCTCAAAATGTAGGCGAACTAAAACTATTATATGAAATTACCTATGTGTAATTACATATATATCATATATATGGTGTATATGAAATATAAGTGAACTTCCTTTATGGACTTAGAAATTCATCAGGTATGTGAAAGTATTCCCAAATCTGAAAACATCTGAAATCCTCAACACTTTCAGTTCCAACCATTTTGGATAAAGGATACTTCGCCTGTCAGTTATTATAGCATCATTGTTAATTTCTGTTTCCCAAGAACATCTGAAAAACTCATACCTTTTTTAGTTTACATATACATAGTCCACATCCTCCTCGCAGAGAACAGGAGGCACAAGAGCACAGGGGAGTTGAAGCTGAAGTCAGAAACAAGCAGCCAAAGGCACCTCCTTGGCACCAAAGACTACCAGACAGCTCCCCCACCGGGAGCCCCCATCCTGCCCCTGGTCAGCCAGGACTAATAGAATTCAGAAGGTAATACAATCCCCAGGCTCTGGATTCCTGGAGGATCCTGGCCAGGGGCTACTGGGAGCTGGCAGGAAGCCGGAGGTAGGGAGGACTCTGATAAAGATCAAGTGCCCACAACCCTCCCATCTCACCCCAGACGCCTTCTTAAGCCTGGGCTCAGCGCAGGTCTGTAGATTTTCTTCAATTGGCTGTCTAGCTTCCTGGGGAGAGAGAATGTTCAGTCCAGAGAGTCTCTGGAACAGAGTCTAATCAGACCCATGTGTAGAGAATACCTCTGTCCTTGCCTCTCGTTCCTGTTGATTCCATTCCTACTCAGAGGAGTCAGGAGTAGCCTGACAGGGGAGAGTAATCATGGTCCTTTCCCGTGGTAGTAGGCTTTTAAGAGACTTCTCGTTTGTTACCGGCATGGGAACCAGAATCGAGATAAGACTTGTGTTCCTCATTCCTTCTTCCAGGACTGAAGTAGAGGCAACCACTGAAATATAAGATAGCTGGGACAGAGGGGAAAGCAGAACCAAACACACAAAGCAGCACACAGGTCCCTTCACACCCCCAGGCTGGGGGGCATAGCAGCCCCTGCCTTGGGGGCCGTCCTGGGGCAGAAAACACAAAGCAGTCCCCAAGAAGTAAGGGAAATGCAACAGAAACATAGGAACCAGAGCATAAATAGAAGCAGCTGGTCAGAGCTCAAAGGGGTGGTCACAAAGCTTTGTTGGACCACCGTCTGGACAGGAGAGAATGGTGGGGAGAATGTATGAAAGTCCTTTTTTGACTCTGAGGAGCCAAAGCCCTGGCAAAGCATGGTAGAAATGCTCTGTAAAGTCACTGTGAAACTCGAATTAGCAAGTATTGAAACTTTGTTCCTTGCCAGAGGTACAGGGTTAGGTCTTTGTGAGCCTGAGGCTACTTTTTCACCAACGGATTAACATACAATCTTGCTTTGGATTGCTTCCGAAGCCAGCAGCGCGGTGCAGGCCCAGAGAGCTTCTAACAACTTCTCTTTGGGTTCACCACACTCTTCCTGTGCTTAGGAGCAAAAGACATCCCTTCAACACTGTGCTTGGAGAGCATTTTGGAGAGTGGAATCCCCATCAAAAAGCCCAAATGCCAAAAATTATGACACTAAATGTAGTGGTTTATTGACTGTGTCAACCCGAGAAATTTAGAAGCTTAACTAAATCTGCTTAGCAATTCTACACCCTAGGGCGCAGCAGACCCCCTGCAGAGTGGCTCAACACCTGGGTGGTATAAAAGGGAAGGAGGCGGGACGGCCGGGTTCTGTTTTTCGGAGGAGCTCTGGTCTTTGCTTTCAGCTTGAACATCGTTTCCTGGCTTCCAGATCAGACTCTTCAGCTTCTGCCTTGGATTCTTCAGCTTTCCGGTATAGACTGTTCAGCCTTCTGCAGCAGACCCATCAGTCTCTTGATGCAGACTTGCATGGGACACTGCAGTGAACTCCAGACCTTGAATTGAATCCTTTGGCCTCTGACGTGCAACGTGCAAACACTCTCTGTGCTCGTTCTCAGCCTACTCTGTGGCTGACCATTGTAAGTGTAATTTCTCATACATTTGTATACTTTGTGTTATATCTGTTCCTCTAGTAAAACCCTGACTAATACACTACAGCAACTACAGGAAACAACTACTTCTGTTTACATTACAGCACAACAATTACATTATCTCAGCGGGGAACATGGGTATTAGGCTGCTCAAATGTTCACTGCTTTGTGTAGGTCTGCAAAGAGCCCTGAAATCTTGCAAATATTGATCCAGATATTACCAAAAAATTTTAGTGACTAAGCAAATTCACAAATTCAGAGTTTGCAAGCAATGAGGACTTACTGCACATTCTCCCATTTACTTCTCCTAACCATTCCACTTGATGGATTTTATTAACATTCTCCTTTTAAAGACTGGAAAACAGACCCAGAAGAGTTTATAATTTGCACAAGATGATACAGAGCTCCCAAAAGAAGTTTGTTATGTCCAGCCCTGGAGCAGGTACTTTATGGAGCAAGAGTCCTGAAGTCAGATAGGTAGAGGAAAGAGGGGAGTTCAGTTATCAAAAGGTAGGCACCTGCATAGACTCAAGAAGAATGGAGTGGTACAGAAATCAATAACCTATCCAAAGAAAGAGACAGTCCACTGGGAGAGTGGAGAAGATGCTTTACTCCAGAAGCAGAGCTGTTTATTAAGGTTTGGAGGCTGGAGATGCACAAACACCTGTATTCTAAGTTTCTTCCAGAACATTTCAGGAGCCTAGGAAAAATCCATTCGGGTTCTTTGCTGGTCACGCTGGGGCTGCAGTCTCTTCCAACTTCTGAGTCTTAGGCATGAGGGGCCAGTGTAGACACCGGCCTCGAAAAAGGGCATGCCACAGAGAAGGAGAATGCCCTGCTCAAGTCCTATCATGCTCCTCACGGTCATCACATTGATCTTCACCCCACCCAGTCCAACTTCAGCCCCCTTTCTGAGTACAGTGAAGTCATTTTCATGAAGGTCACCAATGACCTTCATGTTACTGCATCCAAAACCCACTCTTTTATCTTCAAGTAACTAGACATTTAGAATAAAATGTATATTATGGAGTCTGGAAATTTGGCCTTTTTACTTTATTCCAGAACCTAGGACAGTCTGGCACAGTGGGAGCTTGATAGATACACATAAGAGAGTTTTCTTTCAAAGTTTTCTGTGACAGTAGTCTTCAATTTTCCTTCTATTCTTAGTGTTCCTTCCCTCTCACTTTTGTAGACACCTCTTCTTCATAGTACCATGTAGAATCACCCTAAACCTCCATCCTAGGCTCTTTTCCCTTCTCATCTATTCAAATGCTCCTTGATTTATGACACAGCTATATCCAATAATTCCATTGTAAATTGGAAATATAATAAGTCAAAATTTAATACATCTAGCTTACCAAACACCTTAGCATAGCCTATCCAACCTTAAAATGTACTCAGAACTTTTACTTTAGACTACAGCTGGGCAAAATTATTCAACATGAAGCCTATTTTATAGTGAAGTGTAGAATAAGTTAGGAAATTTTGAGGCAATTTTTTTAGTATATACGCTGCCAAAGCAAGTACTTTTAAGGTAATTTTTAAGGTGAGAAAGAGAACAGTTGTATGTCTAAGCTTTCACACTGTTGTAATGTTTAAAAATTATAAATTAAACTATCCAAACTTGGGAGCAATCTATATTCTCTTACTTTTAATTACTTTGTTCATTACTTTTAATTGCTGTCTATGGCAGATTGTGTGAGCCAATCTCTATATCCATCCCACTCCATAAAACTCTGTAACTAATACCCTTCCAGCAACAAATGCCTTTCCATGAATCTGGGTGACGGATTATGACTTCTTTGGTCAAGGAATCATGGTAGAAGTGACACTGACTTCCAAGCTTAGTTCATATAAAGAGTTACATTTCTCTCTCTCTGTCTATCTGTCCCTCTCTCTCTCTCTCTCCATCCTTCCCACTAAATTCTCATTTTGACAACCAATGAGTCCAGTTGTGAGAATCTCAGGCCACATAGGGAGGGTTGGCCATTGAGTCTTTCAGCTGAGACCTCTAACATTTATAGAAGAGAATTAAGTAATTTACTCAGTATCCTATCCAAATCACAATGCAGGCAAACCAGGAGAGATAATAAATGATTGTTGGTTTATGACACTAAATGTTGAGGTCATTTGTTACTCAACAATAGACAACCACAATACCATGTATATGCTGATAGCTCCTACATTCATATTTCCCAGTCAGTCTTCTCCTTTGATTGCTAGATCCCTATATACAATTGCCACTCATCTTCATCTGGATGTCTCACAGGAACTGATCCCATCATGTCCAAAACTAAACCTGACTTCCCACAGGTCTGATCCTCTGCCGGTATTGTTTCTCTTAGTGAGTGGTTCTGCCTTACTTTCTCAGTAAGTGGTTTCCTTGATCTAGAAATTTAGGAATATCTTTAACCTTTCCTTTTCCCCCTCAATCCAAAACAAATTTCATCATTCTTATCTTAGATGTGTTCTTACAACCTCTCTTCATTCTTTCTATCATCCTGGTCCAGCCTACCTTCTCTTCTCATCTGCTTTTATACTGCAGTAACCTCTCATCTCCCCAGGTATAGCCTGATTCTCTGATTTGTTCTTCATACTGCAACAGTGACCCTCTTCACAACACTTAAATGACTTTTCTTGCTTTTAAGATCAAGACCAGAATGCTTTTAGCATGTACTACAAAGTCCTGTTAGATCCAGCATTTGCCAAAACTCTCCAAGGCCACACTCTTCTTTCTTGAATCTCTGCTCTGTACTGCACTGCCCTGTGTCAATCTCTGGATCGAGGTGTTCATCTCCCAACAGAGGGATGTGTGCATGCATTAACTTTCCAGGGGAGGGTCCTCTGTCCTCTGTCTTTTCCCCAGGTAATTTCTATTCATTCTCTACATTTTTTTTTTTTTTTTTTTTTTTTTTTTTTTTTTTTTTTTTTTTTTTTTTTTTTTTTTTTTTTTTTTTTTTTTTGCGGCACCAGGGAGGGCAGGTGCTTAAGCCACTGAACCGAACACCCAGCCCTAGTTTTTTGAGGCAGGGTCGCACTATGTAGCTCAGGCCAGTTTTGTGCTCGCATTGTAGCCCAAGCCGGCCTGGAACTCACAACACTCCTCCTACCTCAGCCTCCTGAGTGCTGGGATTAAAGGTGTGCGCCACCACGCCTGGCTCATTCTCCACATCTTAACTTGCCTGGAGAACTCTTTCCTGACTCTCCTCTACTGTGTGCAAGAGCTGCTGTTACATGCTATCACATCCCCATGGGCTTTTAAACCACTACATATCTCTACCTATAATTGTACATCATCTGTGAAGTTATTTGGTTAATGTTTCCCTCACAAGAGCAAAAGCTCCAGGTCAGCAGGAACCTTGTCTGTTATGCCCTGAGCACCACAGAAAGACATTCTGCAAATGTCTATTGTTTGATGGAGGGAGTGGATGCAAAGTTGGGTACCACACAGCAAGCTTGGGGGCCAGGAACACACTTCTCAGTTTCATGAGCCCAGTAAGCAAGGGAGATATTTTTGGAAACTGCATAGCATCCTATCCCTTTCCAGAAGAAAGAATTTTTTCCCTAACAGAATATAAAATTTCTTCAGGTTTAAGGTTTCTTATCCCAGCATCAGTGTGGGTTGAGGGATTTTGATTGCACTATTCATGGTGATCCCCACGGCCAGGGTAAATTTGGGGGTAGGCACTATCCACAGGCTAAGAGGGGTTGTGAGGCAGCAAAGGGAAAGGAGGATGCTCTTGGGGAAGATGTAATACTTGGAGCCACTGTAGCTTCTTGTGGCCCTGAGAGAATAAAAACCCCATAAAAGGCAGAGGCAAAGCCTACTAATAGAGAATCCAGCTTCCGAATGAGCAAATAAAATAAACCTGTGGGCCTCAAATTGCTTGTTATATGGGATAGTAAATTCCTCCTTACTGCTTTAGCTAGAGTTTCTCAATAACACTGCTGCTAACATTTGGGGATACATATTTCTCTGTCATGGGCAGCTGCCCTGTGCATTGTAGGATCCTGAGGTGAATTCTGGTCTCTATACACAGATTTAGATGACATCCTCCAACCCAGCTACAACATCCAAAAATGCCCCCAAACCTTACCAATGTCCTCTGGGGAATAAAAGTCCCTCATTGAGAAACAATGGTGTCAGCCAACACATTTAACTTTTTCTGTTAGCTACAGACAAAAGCACTTTAATTGAAAGCACCCTCCTTCACTTTGTTTAACTGATCTTCTTTACCTTTGCACACCCTACCTGCTTCCAGTTGCAGACCTGCTCAGACCTACTCCCCCTTACACCTGCCCCCCAATCTATGTGCTTTCTTTCTTTCTTTTTTTTTTTTCACCAGGAATTGAACTCATGATCTCACATTTGCCTGGCAGGCACTGTGCCACTGAGCTATATTCCTGGCTGCCCCCTCCCAACCTATTTCAGCCTTCCTCCCTCGGCTCCATCCTGTCACCTCATACTGACACAGGCCCAACCTCTGCCGTCAGTGTCTCCTGCCACTTGCTGTGGAAGCTGGTGGCAATGCTCTCAGTTATGCACTTCTGCTCAACTATCTGTTACTGTAACAAAACACCTGAGACAACCAATTTATAAAGAGAAAAGAGTTATTCTGGCTCATAATTTTTGAGGCTTCAGTCCAAGGTTGAGTGGCCCCTTTGTTTTGGACCTGTGGTAAGTCAGTGCATCACAGCAGGGCATGCATGGTGGAGCAGAACCATTCTCCAGAACACCACATGGTCAAAAGGGGAGAAAAGGAGAGGGAGGACCCCAGTATCAGCTTCAAGCCCACATCTCCATGTCTAGACGACCTCACCATAGGCCCATCTTTCAATATCACCGAGCTGGGGACCAAGCCTTTACATATGGGCCTTTGGGCAACATTCAAGATCTAGACTGTAGCATTGACATAACTCTCCGTTCTTTCTCAGACACCAGGATGAGGCTAGTAGGAAGTTTCCTTCAAACTCCTGCTACCAAGGTATCTTAGTTACTTTTTCTTGTTGCTGAAACAAAATGCCTGACATCCAAAGTTAAAGGAGGGAAGGTTTATTTGGCTCAAAGTTTGTAGAGGCTCAGTCCATAGTCGGCTGGCTCCAAAGCAGGGCGGCATGGCAGAGGGGCATCACAGAGGGAAAATAGTTCATGGCAAAGCAGGGCAGGCAAAAGGCAACAAGCAACAAATGACAGCTCTCTTTTGGTCTCTTATATTTTATCCAGGCTACTCACCTTTAGGGCAGGTAGCACTCACACCTTAATACTAGCATCACACCCTTGATCCTAGCATCACACACCCTAGATTCAGGCACCTCTAAAAAGTCCCACCTATGACCCCATGAGGCTTTGGGGGAACATCTAGATATAAGCCATAACATTTTCCCTGTAGCCAGTAGCCAGGCTTCCCTCTCTTTTGGTTGTAGGGGTCAAGTATCTATGGATCCAATCCTGAGGAACAACTTCCCTAGGCCACTGCCCCCAAATATTCATGCACATTTCTCTATGCAAAAAGCATTTAGTCCATCTCCAGGTGTTGCCAAATTCCTAACAGTCTCGACACTGCTGAAGTGTTCAACTCCAAATTCTCCTCTGAGATTTAAGGCAAACCCTTAGTTGCAGGCCCCTGTACAAGTGAAGAGAAAGTTAAACACTTCCAACATTCAATGACACAGATAAACATTTCATTCCAAAAGGTACAACTAGGGGAATACAAAGGAATGGGACCAAAACAAATCCAAAATCCAGCAGAGCAAACATTAAGTCCTGGATTTCCACATGCAGCACTGGAGGCAATCTATGGCAAGATGGGTGCTCCAAAATGCTTGGGTGGCTCCACCACTACAGCACTGCTGGTGGTTGTAGCTCCCCTAGCTTCTCTCATGGGCTGGCTCTGCTCCCTCCTTGTAGTTTTCCTCAGACAATCCATGCTTCTGGCTTCTCCAACCTTATGGGGTCTTCACTACACCTTTGGCTTCACACTCACAGCACACACACTGCCCTCTCAGGGGCACATTGTCTGGCCTCCCAGGTCTTCTGAAATATGGATGGAAGCTTTCTTAACTCCACAACCCTTGCATTCTGCTTGCACCTAAAGCCAGCATCACATGGATGATGCCGAGGTCTGCCGCCAAATGGTCCCTCTCTTCTGGTCTCAGGGGTCCAGTGCCTATGAATTCAATCCTGAGTAACAACTTCCCTAGGCTACTGCCATTCTGGAACATGGTGCTCTGAGGCTCTCTTCTCAAAGCAAAGTCTTCATAGCATTCACATCAAGGGTGGGGCACCCTTAATCCTACCCAGAACTATGCTGAACTAATCAGCAGACTAATGTGCTAACCATGCACCCCTAATCCCAGCATCACACACTCCAGTTCCAACCACACCCAAAAAACTCACCTATGACCGCCTGAGGCTTTGGGGCAACATCTGGACACAAGCCATACACAAGGCTCTTTTCCTATCCCTCTCTTCCTGACTCCCTAGCTTTATTCATCTACCCAGCCATCCAGCCAGCCACTCTCCAACACATTTGCACACTTGCTTTTCCCTAGGAGAGGCAATAAGCACTATATAACAAAGGAATGAAGACACAGGACTTGTCTGTAAAGAACAAAAAGCATACTGTCTGGCTAGGAAGACAATTACTAAGCCAATGAGAAGTACTACAAATATTGAAGATATCTAATCACCTAAGAAAAAAATGTGTTTTCACACCCCAAGTAACCCTCACATTAATTAGGTATGCAAGATGATTCCTGGAGTGAGCCTGGCAGGACGCTGTCTGCTGATGTGATTAGCCTGGTTCCAGTAACTGGATGCACTTAGGAAAAGTAAGAAGGCCTAAGTTTAACTGTGTTAAGTCAGACTTTTCTTTTCCTCCCCTCTGCACTTTTCTCCAACTGGTCTGAATTAGTGAGGTTTAACTGTTTCTATTTAAAGAAAAAGGCAACAAAATATTCAGGGTGTGCCTCCAAAAATCTTGCCAAAAGACACACACACACACACACACACACACACACAGCAACTCCATCATCCACACACTCTGCCCTCAGGATACAGACACAGTGACACACACTGTCAAGCAGTTAAGGAAAAAAACAGAAACTGGGCTCTGTTCAAACAGCTTGACGCTGTGGAGAGCAGCAGGAGGGGTAGGCGAGAGGGCTTTGGTGAAGAAACTGCTCCAAGCACAACAGTAAAGGTCTCGCCCAGAGATTCTGGATTTCCTCTTTGGTTCTTTCAAAGAATGAGCCTCTGGTTCTGTTTGGCTGGGGGACCAGCATTTGTGGGGTGTGGT
Organism: Dasyprocta punctata; assembly: GCA_004363535.1. NCBI lineage: Eukaryota > Metazoa > Chordata > Mammalia > Rodentia > Dasyproctidae > Dasyprocta > Dasyprocta punctata. The sequence continues at coordinate 60,510 of RJWM01004366.1, read as the reverse complement.
TTGGGCTCCCTCTTTCCCTGCACAGTAACTCTATTGTTCAGACATTGCGGCCGATTTATGGAAAGAGGCGGAATGTTTATATAACTGAGTCTGCTTTAGACAAGACGTTTGAAAGGGGGAAAAAAAATGAAGGGTGGAAGGAGGCCAGTCCAAACAAGGTTTTTCTTCCTTTCTGGACACAGATGTTGGAAAAAGGAGGAGAGAGGGAGGGAGCGAGGGACAGAAGAAAGTCAGGAGGGAGGGACAGAAAAAAGTCAGGACGAGAAGGAGTGCCAATGTCCAAGCTGGCCAGAGACAGCCACAGTCTGTTTCTGTGGCCAGGGGCAGAGCCTTGCTTCACAACCTTTACTTTTGGAAGCGGCTGTTTAATTAAATAGGTCAACCCCATCAGGGGAACCGCGGTGTGGGGCCTGGGACTCATTAGCCTAACATGGGTGGGGTGGCACCGGCCATGGGGGAGTGGATCCCCTGGTGTGCAGGGAGAGGGTGGGGGGCTAAGACAGGGAACTTCTTTACTGCTTTCCCCACAGCCAGGCCCCAGGCAGCTGGAGCTGCCAGGAGGCCGGGACCACAGATGGAGAATGTGCTTCATTAGGCAGGAGCACTCCGCAGCCTGGAGGCCAGGCAGGCTGGAAAAATCACAACTGCTAGGGGTGGGGAGTCATAGGGACAAATCTCACCCCTCCACCCAACCAACTGGGGGCTAATTAGGAGAACAGGCTTCATACCTGTGCTTTGCCTCAAACCCTGGGAACTCACACTGGGTGCTGAGGGCAGAGGTGGCAGCAAGGAGCAGATGGAATCTTTCTCTTCCAGAGGACAGGATTCCTGTTCTTGGGAACCCATCTGGGACAAGAGGTCTTTTGCTGTTGAGGATGCCCAGTGTGATGTGGGAGACCCAGATCTACACTTCGGGATCCCTAATGGATAGCTCTTAATCCCAAGATGGCTTATCTGATGGGAAAGGCAGGGCTGTGGGTGTTGGGGCAAAATAACAAACATACAGATATTTCATGATTAATTGGAAGACCAACCAAGTTGCTGTTCTGCTCTCCCTGATAAATTCAGTTGACCCTGAGAATGTCAGAGCAATTGCCTATACCTTAAGACACCTTGGGCTGACCTGGGCTCATTCCTGTATTATAGTAATGCCCTTAAGTATATTCATTCTGTACATTCTTATATTATGATAATTCATTCTGTACATCCCTATGTTACGGTAATGTCCTTAACCACTCCCATTCAGTCAAGGCTCTCTCTCTCCAGAACAATTCCTATATTATGGTAGTGCCCTCAAGTGTGTCCATTCTGTAAGAGCCACCTCTCCTGGTTCCTGGAATGTTTCTGTTGTTTTAAGACTAGTCTGTCTCTCAATATATGATTCAATGTATGTAACCAATCATGTAACGTTTGGTCACTTGCTTTGTACCTCCCACTTCTAATTCTATATAGACTAAACTCCTTCCTGATTCAGCCTGGTTGCTTGGGAGGAATTATCCCTGCAACAGTCCACTGGCGTGAACTCCAACAGTCTGCTGGTGTAAAGATTAAATGCTGTCTTCTTATCTCCTTAGTACAAAGAGTCTTCATTTTGGTTTGGTTTGGTTTGGCTGGGCTTGACTTGGAAAATTCCCGCAACATGGGGAATGCAGTACCCTAACACCCCTGTAAAGCTGGTGTGGAAACAGGCCACAGTGAACTTCACGCAGCATGAGATGTCCTGAGCTGAGGACTTACCCAGACGGTAGGAAGGAGCAGACTCAGTTTCTGGGGAGGAGAGTTCTGAGAAGCAGGGTGGTCGTGGTGTGCCTGGGACCACAGCCTGAGGGTGACTGTGGGAGAGGTGGAGGGCCTGCGCCACTGACCTCTCACAGTAGGTGAGTAAAGATGAATTGCCTGACTGCATTTCCCCCCAAAGACTCAAACCCAGACTCTGGGACTGCTGGGTCACCCTGCAGTGACAACTCTGTTAGTCTGTCCTAGGTGTCTCCCAAGAAGGGGATAACCATGTCATTTATCATCTAAACAGGAACACTTTGTATAGAGAAAGAGGTCCCTGTAAGTGTTGTTCGGTTCCCACAGGTGGAGCCCAGGTCTGTTCCAGATAAGCCTGGACCCTTAGCCGCCCTTTGTCCCCAAGACTGCAAAGGGCCTGGGTGTTCACACAGCTCAGGGCAGAGAGAAACTAAAGAATTCGCTTCAAATATTCTCCTTAGTACCCGAGTTTTACAGGAACATTTTCAGAGTTTCAACTTACCTGGAACAAGTCAGGTTTATGCCTATGGGCCCAGCACAGTGAGCATTTTTAAATATTAAAACGCATACATGTAGTGCATGTGTATTTACAAGTAATACACATGTATGTGTAGACATATACAGCTATGTCTAGATAGAGATATATATACATAGACATAGTATGAAAGTCACATGAACTTTTATAAAATGATTTCATTTTAAAATGAGAGACTTCAGAGTCTGGTGTGGTGGCACATGCATTTAATCCCAGCACTTGGGAGGCTGAAGTAGGAGGAGCATTGTGAGTTCGAGGCGGGCTTGAGCTACAGCGTGAACAAGGCTGGCCTGAACTACATAGTGCAACTCTGCCCCCCAATAAATAGGGCCAGGAGTTTGGCTCAGTGGCTTAAGAGCCTGCTTGGCAGGCGTGAAGTTGTGAATTTGATCTCTGATACCAACAAAAAAAATAAATAAATAAAATAAAGTGAGAGACTTCAAAATACAGCAAACACTCAGGACAGCATCCACTGTGTTCCCACGGACATGAACATAGACAAGTCATGCATGGTTGTTCAAATCTTTTCTGGAACAAGTCGGTATCTTGATAGTCCTTCAGAATATGTAGCCCATCTTTCCAATGAAAGGTAAAACCAAACAAAACTACCTGCGTTTTCCAGTTTCCTGGATTGGTCTAAGCCCATCTGACTCAGCAGAGTTACTGGGGGACAGGGAACAGCAGGAAGGGGTTGTCCCTTGTTGCTGGCACTGGGTCACAGCAGGAACAGTGTGGGCTGGAGTGGGCAGCAGATCCCCAGTGTGGCTCTGAATGTCAGCCTAGAAGCTGAGCCTAGAGTTGTGTTTTTCAATTCTCTGAGTGTCCTGAATAAATCCCTTCATGCTCAAACCAGATGGGGAGGATTCCAGCTTTTCATATTTGCTTTGTTTTACAGAGAAAGACCCTGATCAATTCAGATTATTCGGCGGCAGACTTTAAGGAGAATTTTATTATAGTCAAACAGTATAAGGAATAGGGAAATTTAGTTCCAGGGGATAAAATGAGAGCATAAAACAAAACCAGCCCATTTACCCGCCCTTTCCAACCTCAGTCTGTCTACTTGCTCCTCCTCTTACCCTTCCCTGCTCCATTGTCTCTCTCCCACTGCTACTGCCCTGCATCCTTACACTGCTACCCAGAGGAGGGCAGGTTGGGGATAATGGGCTCAGGAAGTAAAATGACCTCCAGAGAGCCTTAGCCATGTTGTGCAGCCGGCTAAGGGTGAATCTAGGGTGTCATGCCCATTCTTTGTCTTGACCTTTCTGAGGAGAGGCCTGATGCTTCCCAAGCCTGGGCTCTCCGGAGGCATGACCAGCTCAGGCATCTGTGGTCCTCACTGAACTGGTGTAAGGTGACAGTGCAGTCTTGCTCAGAGCTCAGGTGCACTTCTGCTCTCAAGAGAGTACAGCCCTGCGTCAATCACTGGCCCCTTTAGAGTTTTGGATTCCTGATCTGTCAAGTGAAGAGATTGGACCAGACCATAGGTTCTTAGCCTTTGGGTATCACAGACTCCACTACAAATCAGATCTTCTTCTCCTATCCATTCTACCCTGTGTTTAAAAGATGAGGTACGCATGATATTTTCTGTAAAATTTCAAAGAGGTCATGGACTCTTGAAAGTACTCAGTAACAAGATTCAAAGTTGTTGCTGTTTTTAAAATCAGACTCCCAAATAGATCTGTGGCACTAAATTATTTGAGCCCTGCTCTAAGGCTGCCTTCCGTGCTGTCTCTGGAGAACCGCAGGAGAAACTCGCATGCTGACTTTAGCTCTGCCCTTGGAAATCTCTCCTTCTGTAAGCCTCTATTTTCTCAGCTGGAGAAATCATGGTACTAACACCTGCCCTGCAACCTTATGGCATGGTTAGGAGAATTCTACCATGGTAGGTAGAGGTAAAAGGTTTTCTGTAATTTGTAGTGTTTTATTAATGTGAGAGATTAATAAGCCAACTCCCTTTCCCCTTTCAAAGCTGGGGGCTGGTGCCAACATCAGACTGGAGCTGCCAGCATCCCTGGTAACCACTCCAGGGCCTGAGAATCAGGCCCTTGTGAAGCTTCTGTCCCTTTGAGGCTGCATCATGTCTTGAGGTTCTAGGCTCATGAATGTTGCTCCTCCCAGGGTTCTCAGCTCCCTGCAGCACCCACCTCCACTCGGCAGCCACCAAGACCATAGCTGCCGGGGAGCATCTGCCACCTTCTGCCCTCTCTCTGGGACAGTGCTCTGCTCATTCATCCACTGCTCTTCCATGGGGGAGAAGAGAGCAACTGGGAAGGAAGGGCATGGCAGGGCAGGGTCATCTGTCCAGCCTGTGGTCCTCAAAAGTTGGGGTTCAGAACACGTGAACCCAGGATTCACTCCCTTTTGGGAGGCATTCAGATGTGCGGCATGCAGTGACAGACACCTACAGCTGGATTAGGGGCCGCAGACATGCACCAGCAGTCACAATAATCTGGAAGGGTTGTGCCCGTCCCAGGCCTGGCCTGGCTTGCATGGCACTGAGACACATCAAAGGAGGAAAGTGGTGGAGACGGTGATCATTTGGGCATGTGGCTCACCTTCCTGCCAGTGCTCTCCCGGACAAGACTTTACTTGCCATCCACATTCTCCTGCTCTGGTAACAGAGGATTCAAAGCTCCTCATCTGCTTCTAACAAAAGCCCTCATGCCCAGGAGCACCACTGTCTGTACCCCTTCCTCAGCCCCTGCCTGCCTAGTCCTGGCTCTATGCATCCTATCTGGTCCCGTCACCCACCCCTGGCCTCAGCAGTGGGGATGATGCAAGAGGGCATGGACCAGTGCTGGCCCTCCTGAGGCTGATGCTCTGGTGCCTGCGGATTTTTCACTGGGCATCTGCAGAAGCAACAGCAGCTTTCAATGCCTTCCTGTGTTCCCACAGCCTTGAACTAAAAGGCTGGACTGAGAGGCCCCAAGAAGCAAGAATGTGGTACCTGGAAGAAGGGAGGAAGGCAGGGAGGGAGGGAAGACAAAGGATGTGACTGTGAGCTGCTTGGTCCCCTGGACAAGAGATCATGGGAATCCACACTGACCCTGTTCAGTATTGCAGCCACTAGCCACAGATAGCCCTGAGCACTTAAAATGCACCTTGCTCAAATGATATGTGTTGCAACTGTAAAAAAATCATACCAGATTTCAAGCTTAGTGCAAAACAGGAAAGAATGGAAAGTATCCTGCTTATAATTTTTATGTTGGTCATATGCTGAATTGCTAATATTTTGTATATTCTGGGCTAGATAAAATACACTATCAAAATGAAGGTCACCTGCTTCTGTGAACTTCTGTTAATTGAGGCTTCAGTGAAATGTGTAATCATGTCCACACCAATCATATTTCTGCAGAACTGTGCTGGCCTAGCAGAAGCAGAGAGCGCCCAAGGTGTCACCCGTGGGAAGGGCCTGCTATGTCCACCTCTCGGTCCTTACCATGAACAGGGCCAGATAGGAGCTCCTGAGCACTTGTCTGGGAATGAGACAGCCCTGGAGCTAGAACCAGAGATCTTGATCAATTCTTCTGCACTGTTCCCTCAGGTCAGATCCTGTGACCCTCACTCTGGGTTTAGGAATTGGTGCTTGTGGTGGTGGAGCAGGGGAAGCGTCCCCACACCTCTGGGGCATCTACCTCAGGGCCTTCACAATTGGACCCACAGGAGTGTCAGGAACCAGGGGAGGGCGCTGATTTGTGTTTCTTTCTGCCAAGAGGACTCGTCATAGCCTCTGAGCTCAGAGAAGAGAGATACCCTTCTGAGACAGGGCATGTTCTATTATTTATTAATCCTGAGGAGGCCTGCCCATGCTGGCCTTCCAGCTGGTTAATTGGATTCCATGACAACTTTTTAAAAAGGAATGTTCTGAGGAGAAGCGTTGTGTCCTGCCCCAGGGGTCCTGTGCGGTTTCCTCCGTCTCCTTGAAAACTCAGCCACTGCGTATAATGTGAAGCTTTAATCATACATGTCTGGGTATCTCCAACCCCAGTGGAAACTGTGGCAGGGCTGACACAACTACGGATGCTCAAGGACAGGAACTAAGTCCCTTTCTTGGCTGCAAAACAACCTCTGTGCTTGATATGTGGGCGCTGCTGGTTCATTCGAGCCCTGTTTCTGCTTCCATCATAGTCCCTCGTAGGAGAAAGTGAGCTGCTTATCCAGATCTGAATGGTGGAGGTTTGTAGTTTCTGGTGGTGTGGAGACCCTAGGACACACAAGGCCTATGATTAACAGAGGCCTCTGCTGCAACTATTACTTTGGGGCTAAGCAGCTAAACGTGTGTCATGGATCTGCTCATTGTCCTTCCACTTCAGTCAGCTTTGCTGAGGTTAAGGTTTTATCCAGAGGATGCTATGAGTGGGACAGAAGGGATCCCACCCCATCCTCCACTGACCCAATGCCACTCATGTCCTATGGTCTAAGCATACATAAGGGGAGTCTTGAGGCCTGCCCTGTGAAATCTGTGTGTGTGTGCACGAAGCAGCACTGTCAAGGGTGAGCAACACTGTTGGGGTGTTGGAGTCGCTGGTGACCTCTCCTAAACTGTGGGATTTCTGCCAGAATGGGAGATGTGGTGGTTTAGATCTAAAATGCGCACCCCCCCACATGCAGTCTGTTCAGAGGTACAGCTTTTGGGAGGTGATTGGATCATGGAGACTATACTCACCCATGGACTAGTTCACTGATGAATTCAGAGCTAAAGGTGCTGTTGGAGGTGGGACTGGTTGAAAGAGGTGGATCATTGAGGGCAGGACCTGGAAGGGTTTGTCTCCCTCCCCGACTCCTCCCTTCTGGCTCTGCTTCATGGCCTCCGTGGCCAAAGCAGCTCTCCTCTGCCAGACCTCCCACCATTCCCACCATTCCTTCCTGCCTTAGAGCCAGCGGACTGTGGACTGAATCCTCTAAAAACTGTGAGCCCAAATAAACCTCTCCTCCTTTAAATTATGGGTGTAGAGTACTGTGTCCCAGCAATGAGAACGTGGTTGAAACAAGTGATTTACAGGGATGATGGAGTTTGGAAAACCCAAAACACAAAAGGTCGGAAACTAAGCCCTAGGCTGATATCTTCCTCCTGCAGGGTTCTGACAAAGTGCATAGAGTGGATATACATCTATAAATCACAGTACAAGGTGGTGGGCTCCAGAGGAGAGGCTAGTCTTAGGTATTTGGTAGGAACCCTGGAGAGGAGGAATGGAAGGTAGGCCCTGAGGCACTAGGGATGGGACTGGGGTACTTTGGATCACCAGGGAATCCCTTTTACTGGGGATTCTCTCTTCCTGGTAGGCTTGATAATACTCCTAAATTGTTCCCACGTTGACTATGACATAGAGCTATTAGTTGCTGCCTGGCATTACATAAAGTGACTTACATCAGGATCCACTCACACATCCCAGTGACATAGTTCACATACCATCTTTAGTCTACTTTTACTCATGAGAAGTCAGGGCTTTTGTTGCAGGTAACAAAGTTGTGTGAAGCCAGGATTGTAGCTAAAATCTGTGATTCCAAAACCTACGTTTATTTCCCACTTTGTAACATCTTTCTTAAAAAAAAAAAAGTCAGTTCCCACTCCCCTAAAAAAGTCCCTGTGATTCCTGTATGAGCTCACGGATCAAGCCTGTAGCGGCCCTGTAAGGCTTCGTGTGAAATGTGGACCTGAGGGAAGTGATTGTAAGGGACCGGGAGAGGTTGTCTTGGGCTAAAGGAAAAGCAGCGGTGAAGGCTGAGGGTGGGGAGTTGCAGGCCAGCAGGAGCAGACATGGAGTGACCAGTGGTGGCTGGGGTGGAGGGTTCCCCACAAGGAGCAGAAAGGGGTCCGGGCTGAGGTCTGGAGGGCATGAAAAGTCCCCCGGGGGGCTCAGTGCACCCCATGAGGCTGGAGACCTGGGGCAACAAGACAGAGAAGGGCTGGGGTGGGTACACTTGCAGGTGCAATGGCAGAGTCACAAAGGTGGTACCTTCCTGTGACTAGAGGAGAGGGCAGAGGAGAGCAGAAGGAGGAGCATGGGTGACTGGAGACTGCTGGAGGGTGTGGCCAGAGGAGTCTCTGCCTGCAGTTCTTCTCTGCACTAAGGCGAAGCCCGAGTCTGGGGCTGCACCCACCCACTGGGCACTCGGAGGGCACAGCCCTGGCTGGTGGGTAAGGTCTCTTCTCAGCTCCTCTCTGCCCCCTGCACCGAAGAACTGAGACAGTCCCCATTTCTCCAGCCTCTTGTTTCTCTAATTTTATGATTGTATGAAAATAAGGTTCCCAAATTGCCTTTAATTAGCTTTAATAAGACAGCCTTTTTGCTAATTAAAACGATTATTAAGAAACCATTTATTGAGAATGAACACAGTTGTTAGAACCTGTGAGAATTCTCAACTCTTAATAACAACGGCAGCCGCCACCACCCCATCAGGCCCGCGTTCCCCGCTGAGCGGCTCAGAGGGTGGTGCTCAGGTCCAGGTCCGCAGTTCCGACCCTCTCCGCTCTCCGGGCTCCTCGCGGACCGGATGCCGCCTGGGTGCCAGCACTGGGCTTCTCAGTGTAGAATCTGTCCTGGGTAAGGAAGCGCCCGGGTTGACCCTCAAACAGCCTGTGCTCTGGAGCTAGGCTGGGCCTGCAGATAGGAGGCTGGGCCGCCTCCGAGGCAGTGCGCGCCCCAGGCCGCCGACTAAGCGGCTGTGCACTGCAGAGGTGGCCCGGGGCCCCAAGGGCCCGTTCCCCTCTGGAACTCGGTCACACAGTCTGGGTAATGGAGCTTGGGGCAGGCACAGCCTGGCAGCTTTTTCTACTTCTCTCCTCCCTCTCCCGGAGGGCTGCTCAACCGAGGCAAGAACTCCTGTCGCCAAGCGGCTTGGAGACTCCCAGTTCCAGCCGGGGGAAGCAGGGGGCGGCCTGGGGCGCGGAGGGTAGGGCCTGAGTCCCCGGGTCCGCGTCCCCGGCTGCGCGCGGCCTCTGCTCCTCCCCCTCGCCCGGGGCTGCGCAGCTGCCAACAGCTCGGGTGACTGCGGGCGCTCGCGCTGTCACTTTCCTCACTGTGGGGAGGGGGCCGCGAGCTGGAGTCTGGAGGGGCCTGGGCGGGAGCCTGGGGGCGACGCTCCTGGCTAGGCCCGGCCCGGGAGGCTGGAGAAGACGCCCTGGGCATCTCGTGCAGACACCGCCGGGCCGTGTCCGCCACCTCCCCACAGTGCTTTCGGGGTGCCGATTCGCTAGAAGTCTAAACACCCTAAAAAGCAGTGCTAAAATATATTTTTAAATATTACAGTAGAAAGAACACAGCCCTGGGCTCCACCCCGGTGGGGGCGAGTTACTAGCTTGGTGACCTTTTGTGACACCTGAGCCTTCCTTTCCTGAAAGCTTTCCTGCCCCGCGGCTGCTGCGAGCCTCTGCCACAACGGACGGGCTGAGGTTGTTCATCAGGCTGGGACCGAAGCGCTGGTGCCAGGAGTGTGCGGGGACCTGGGCTTTTCCCTCCCGCGCTCGGGCAGGGTCACCCCGTGTGGACCCTCCCGTCCACCCGCGCGCTGGGCGCAAGGCCGGGGCCGGCTGGTCTCCAGTCTCTGGGGTGAGTTCCAGGGGAAGCCGGGGTGAGAACAGGTGAGGTGCGAAGAAGCGGGAACAAAGAGGCCTTGCTGGGCGGGCAGGTCCCCTCCTGCCTGCAGGTGAGCGCAGCCGCGCGCGCACTCGCAGGGTTCACACTCACACGCGCTCGGGCGCGTACACTTTCCTCTCCCCACCACCCAGCCAGGTCGCGCTTAGGGCCAGGCCCGTGGCACCCTGAATCTCGCAGGGCGGACGGGGTGCGCCGCAGCGGGTGACACTGCAGCTCCGCCGAGCTCCGGGCTCTCCGAGAGCCCCCGCCGCTCCCGCCCCGGCTCTTTGTTATGCTAATTCCCCTTCCCAGCTGGTGCCAGCTGCCTGCACAATGAGCGCCCGGAGCCCTCGCCAGCCCTCGCCAGCCAGAGTGGGGGCGGGGAAGGCGGAGAGCGCGGGGTGGGGGCACTTCGCGGGGCCCCGGATCTCAGCCCCGCGCAACCTGGTTGGGGCCGAGCAGTCCAGGAGCAGCCCTGCCCGCGCCCCTCCTCCACATCCTAGCCGCGCCCCTCGGGCCTGCAGGGCTCGCTGATTCATTCCAGTCGCCTGGGCCGCCCGCCCTCCAGGTGCCAGGGCTTGACGAAAAGTAAAAGCGCCTTGGCAGCCCCAGAGTCGTGCGGATGAAAGGGAGCAGCCGCCTCCCAGACCACACAGTTAATCCTCCCATAAACCTCGAGCAAATAGGGAAGAGGAGAACAGGTCGGCTACAGATGTGCAGCGCAGCCTCCGGGGATCCCCAAATTAAAACTCGTGCAGGGGAAGCACTTGGACCACCACCAAATGACACTAATTGGGTTATGGGACCATAATCTTGGCTGGTATGGAAAACAAAAAAACAGTTATAGTCACAGCTGCAAGGACTGTCTTCATAAAAGAAGGGAAAGTCGGGCTCTTTTATTGCGCATAAACAGGAGAGAGAAGCGGGTTGCCGGGTCTCCTGCCTGCGCGGTGCGTGCAGGCTGCGGGCTCGGAGCTGGGTCTCGCGCCAGGACAAGCGCCGCTGCGCCCAGCGGGCCCCGGCCGTGCGGAGCTAATGGGCTGGAAGCGGCTGGCGGCGGGAGCCGGGGGGCGGGGAGAGGAGATACCGAGGCAGGGGCGCTACCCGCAGGAATGCCCTGCAGACAATAGGTTAGCACCCAAACACCGAGCAATCACTTCGGACAGAAAAGCTCAAGAGATTCGCTCTTTTAAAAACATTCAGAAGCAGTTTCTGTTTCCTGCGGGGTGGAGGGTGGGGCATCTGGGGAAGGAAAGGAAAGGTTTTTAGAAAATTCAAGTAAAAATGTTGGGGGAGGGGCGGGGAGCGGGGGATCTTAGGTCATTAGAATCACGAAATGTTAGAGCCGGAAAAGAACGATCTTAGAAGCCTTTTGAGTCCAGCCTCTCCGTTTAACAGATGGAAAATGAAGATCTGGAGGACTTCAGGGCCGTTCTCAAACAGCTAGTAGCGGGCGGCAGAGCCGGGCAAGAATCTAGGGTTTTCACCACTAACTTGCTCATAATTTTGTGATGAAGAAACAGTAGTCATTTGGCCAGAAACCGATACTACGGACTAAGAAAATAAGTATAATGTTAGAAAATCGTCGGATGATTGAGTTAAATTTTGTCTGATCTATATAACAAGAGTAAGAGGTAGAAATGAATTTTGAACCAAGGGCCTTCACACTGAGGTACCCTCTTTAAATTTTGAGACAGGATCTCACTAAATTGCTAAATTGTCTAGACTGGGCTCCATCGTGTGACCCTCCCCTCTCAGCTTCCCAGAGTGCTGAAGTTACAGGAGTACAGCACCATTGCCTAGCTGGAAATGAATTAATTCTTACAGGTTCCATTCCAGCGTTCTTCGTAGTATGTATCTATTCAGCCACTATGACACCCGGGTGCACAGGTGATCCCAAGATTTACTAGGTTCTTTCTGTTTAGGAACCGATACTGTTTCCAGACAGATTCCTTCGAGCATGGTCATCTTGGCTAAAACCAGCTGGATCAAGGCCCAAGGCAAGACTGGTTGAGAATCCTCATTGATCTGCTTACTGGTTGGAATCCTACTCACTAGAAAATAAAAAAAGATTTAGTTCACCTGCTGAGTGTCCAAACAGTGAGAGGACAGTGTTTAAAGATGGCCAGCCTGGATGCCACCCTTGGCCTCTCAGTGCCAACTGTTGATACCCATCACACCATTCCAGAGCTTAGTAGGGTAGGAGGAAAGCCTGATACCAAGAAGTCCCGGGGTCACTGCGGCACAGTGCAACATTTGCTTTCATTACCCTCTGATGACCATCTCTGATCTTCCAATCTCATGGTTCAGCTTGTTCTCAATTCAGGGCCTTGCAATCAGCAACTATTATTACCTCGCCTTGTGAAAAATGTGGTAATTCTTTAACAATGAATAAAGATGGAAATGGAATGGAATCCTTTTTTGATACCATTAGTTAAGCTGAGTTTAAAGGAGACCTGAAGAGGAATGAGAATTTGAAATAGTTGATCTATTTTTCAAGCTTAGATCTTAAAAATAGAAACTAGTTTATGATAGGCGAAGCCCTTCAACTCATGACTATCTAGAGGATTTTGCTTTGGCTTCCATTATCAAATAGAGGAACACAAGGATAGTGTTGTGTTTAAATTTTTCAGAATTTTTAAGTCAATGGGGTGTTTTCTTGAGTATAAATGAGCTAAGAGAACAGATCAATAGGATTAACTTGAACTTTGACAAGATGAGATATGTCAGAGGTTCTCTTTCTTGTGAGGGACGCCTTTTATTCTTTTCACACAACCATTGCTCTAGAAGATTCTATCATTGAAACAATTACGTTTATTAAGGATAAGGCTGTCATTTTCCCTGAGTTTCTTCTCAGTTTATGATATCTGTGTTAACCCAGAGTTGATTTAATTCTAGCCAAAGGTAAAGAATCTGACATAGGTTCTCCTGTATAATCACTTTTAGATTTTATGATTTTTGATAAGCTTTTTGAAACATTAAACATATCCCACAGATACCAATGACTGTGGAGCCATGTGAAAGCCCTGGGACCCCAGATTTGATGCCATCCTCTAATGAATTTCAAGTTCACTGTGTAGAACCTAAGAGGCTGAACCATCTCCATCAAAAGGAGGACCTGGCACTGCCAGGCTGGTCTGCAGGTCCTGTGGGGACTACAGTGGAGTAGTTACTGAGGCTCGCTCTTTGCACACCCAGAGTGCATACCTACCCAAAGGCATGCTATCTCATTGTATAGTCAGCAAAACCAAGGAACTAGGAAGTAACGTGGCTATTGGGCAAGGCCAAGGTTGCACAGCCATAGCTGGGCAATCTGACTCCAAATCCCACTCTCGTAACTCCCCACTATATTCCAATCTCACCACAAACCAACAATTTCTGTGCCTCAACTGGAACAGGGCATAGGTATCTTGAGCCAGTTCCTGTGCCTGATCACAAAGATGGTTTGGTGACATCTATGGACTTGGAGAACAATGAGAAGTTCACCCAGCTCCAGAATTTATCTCTTCCTACAAAAATATCAGAAAATCCTTCAGCCCCTGAATTCTTTTTGCTGGCTTAATTACGAGATTTGACCAAAAAAAAAAATTTTGTCTTCTTTATACCTTTTCAGTCTCTAGACTTCTCCTTAAAGGAACTGTATTCAGTGGGTCATGCACCTGTAGCACCATATTTCTCAGACTTCTTTGACTCTGCTCAGAGGTCACAGCTCCTGTGTAACCATTCTCTGTCATCAGCACACAGGGACACAAAGAGTTCATGATGGTGCACATTCGAGAGCTGCACCTGGCCCGCTGCAGAGCGGCCTGCTCATCTCCTGAATGTGGCAAGGATGCACAGCAATGCCACATGTGCACTTCGAGGGCTGCTGCAAACAGGTCCAGAAACATTCAAGTTTGTGTGAGATCTTACACCAGAGGACCACAGGGCGGAGGCCAAGACTCAGCTGCTCCTATGGGAGGACCGGGTGGAGGCAATGTCTGCTGAAGGGTGGCTAGTCAGCACAGACCCCTGCCCCATAAAGTTCTGGTATTGGCCCATCGTCTTAGGGATCTTGATGGGAAGCAGCATCACAACTTCTATCTCTGCAGATTCTTTTTTATGTGTTTCCTGCCCCTAATAAGGCATTTTAAAAATTGTATCAACTTAAATCAAGGAAATAGTTAAGAAATGAAGTTGGGAAATATGGGAAATTTCATGAAAAACGATGAATAATCTCCACGCATTCTGTCAGTTTCATTGTGGTCAAAAGCAGGTGTTTCCAGACTTTGAATAAGCAGCTTGCATATTCAAAATTAACAAATTGGATCAACACTAAGAAAAAAAAATACAACCATAGGCAGCCCACCAGAGCACTGTTTACCAAAAAAGAAGCAGCTCGTGGCAGTGGTTTGCAAACACCACCAGACTAGCTTGTGTAAATTCCCTTCGTTTAGTCATCGTTCTTCAGCCTGTCACAGATACTGAAGAGAAACAGGAAATTACAGACTATTTTAAACAGCATGTTTTATTAAACTCACTTGCTGATGCACTTTGTGGCAGGATGCAAGATTCAAGTGTTCATAACTTACATCTTTGCCAGAGCTTTTCCTAAGTGAGTTCTCCCAGCTAAAATATGGTATGTATCCAGGCTGGGAACAATCGCTGAACTAGTAACTGTTTCACCCCAGGTCATGTAGTTGTATCACATAAAACTGAGAGGTTTTAGCTATATGAAGAGAATAGACTTTGATTACACACTATAAAAGACCCTTCATGTATTTATTTTGAACCACAGAATCAAAACACAGCAATCTTAAAATCAATTAGTGGAAACCATACATTGTGTCTCTTTTGCTTCAATACTGTTATCATTTTTCTCTTCATGGAATGGTTCTGCATCTGATTTAAACCATTATTGGTAATGGCATGCTGAATCCTTTGAAAAGGCTAGCACAATTGGCAGGGATGTGATAACCTTAACTACAAATGAAATGACTTCAAACTTAGGGGGCTGTCATAAACATGGATCTGAACAACTAATTATTTCTAGAAACGTTTTCTGCTCTCAATGTGTTTGAGGGATATAAAAGCCTGGTGGCATCACAGAAGGATCCTTATATCTGTGTCTGATGTTTACTGTGAAGTTAATGTCTGTTAAGGCCCATCTCTTCGTCTCTGCTCCCTGATACACAGAAAGGAAGTAATCAAATGGAGTTATGATGCAAGTTCAAGATTAGAAGGATTGTAGCCTTGCTTTTACAGAGCTAACGATGAGCTCTAAAAATAAATACTTTCATTTACTTGCTTCAGCATTTGTTTAATAAAATAGCATATAAAATGTTCTAAATTTCTTTTGCTTAAACGATTATGCCAAAGATGCTTTTCTGTAAATAGTGATTGTCACACAGTGACTTCTACCTTCCTTCCTCATCCCCATTCCTGCAATCTGTATAGAGTAATATGATTTTAAGAGGGGAATCATATAATGACATCATTGTCCTTCTAAAGGGCTTTTGCCAGAACATATTTTACATTCACTCACTTTTGGAAAGGAAGGATCAGGGACAAAGGTTAATGATTTGGCTAAGGACCCATACCTAGGTGGGATGTAGCAAGAGAGGAAGTCTTGGCGAGCAGGGCTACTTCCTCAAGTGGAAATTTCCCTTAATTTATCTTCAAAAGTCTGCATTCTGCCATAGGAGGTTTTTCTTGAAGCAGAGGACAGCGAGGCGAGAAGGGGCTCCTTTCAAGCAGGTAGACGGTAGTGTACATGGAGTGTGTCTCAGCCCCACCATCTCTCACATGGAATGCTAAGGGTTTAGCTGACTGTGAAGGGGTGCATGGCCACTCTCATGAACAGGAATGATTGTGGGCAGGATGAGGCTCAGTGGCAGAGCATTTGCCTGGCGTGAGCTCTGGGTTCTGTCTCCAGCACCTGAAAGGAGACAAATGCTGGGCACGTGGGAGCACGTGGGATGCTCTAGTGCTAATGACAGGAGAGATTCTGTAACGTGGATGGGCGTTTAGGGGTTATTATTATTATTATTTTGGTGAAGAAAAAGATTTTCTTTTAGTATGCTGGAAATGTCCCAGAAACAAAAGGCTGATGACTAATGATTACAGACTTTCATGCTGCTGATCCAAAGGCACCACTCGCCTTGCAAAGAAACAGTTGCTAGGGGCTCTGCTGAGCAGATGCAGGAGCCCCAAGCTCAGGGGGTGCTGCTGAACATCACCGACACCATTGTTTTATAGCTTTGGCCATCAAGAGCATGTTATCTGGTAATGTGGGCTTTTAAAAAAGCAAAAGGGCAAGCCCTTTCTCTCACATTTAAATCTCCATGCTCATAGTAAGAATGCTACATTTGACAAATGAATGAGCTTTCATCCTTTATCAAACAATATATTAGCGTCTAAGAATAACATTAGCACAGAATTATGTGGACTACTCCTAGCAGTAATCTGTGGCTGTTATAACCAGACAGGCCACCATCTTAATGATTTGATGTATCATAAAGGAACCTCCAAGGGCTTGATATTTACGGCTTTGTGTTATACAATTTTGTTCAGAAACTTTCCTAAACCAAAAATTTTTACATCAAGATACAACCTTATCAGTCATCCCATGTGTTAATCTTGTGCTTCTTAATCAACAGAAATCGAAACCTACAAACTAGGACCATTCTAAAATACCAGCCTTTTAAAATACTCTTTATTTTGAAAACTACTGTGTGACCACTGGCCACTACGGATTCGAGATGTTTTGAGTTTTTTTTAACCAAAACAGAGAATAATGGAAAAGAGAAACAGCCAATAACCATTAAAATAAAAAGCTTAATGAATTTTCATCATTTTAATAAATATATATCAAGAAAACCTCACTTTATTACAACACATTCATATACAAGCATCTATCATCTAAATTTTCAACATCAAATGTTTATCGAATATTGAAAATAAAGGACAAAACATTTCTAGACTATTGAGCTATAACACAATAACATGTTTTAAAAATTGGTCCTTGTGGACAACTGTCCAAATGATCCTACTCATACACTGTATGAATGAGACCTATATTTAATATTAATAGCAATAATAAAAAAACTTTATCTTGGAGAAATTGGGAGGACTTTCCTACTTCCTCCATTTGGCATTTAGTTTCTGTGAAGTAATGTGTAAAGAGACCCAAGTCAGCTGGTAACCTTGGCAATGGGAACAGTTTAGCAGGAGGAGTTGGCTGGTGTGGGGGCTGCTCAGAGAGCCACCCTGGACAGTTGCAAAAGCACAAAATCACAACATTATTGGGAAGAATGCTGGCCAAAAACGCAGTTAACAATTACAGACGGAGTCCCATTTCTCCAAAATAACTTTCCAAAAACTAAAATCTTTACATTCTTTAAGATAAACCTTATTGATCACCACATCATTTATTAACATTGTGCTTCTTAATCAACAGCAAAAGTCATATATAAAAAACCACATGCTTTTATAATCTAAATGATTGAAATGATGCAAAACAGATTAAAGTATAATGCATGCCACGGGGTTCATGAACTTCATTGGACAAGAAAACAAAACAACCCAAAACCCAAAACCCCAGACCCCAGCAACAGGCTGCTGCCATAGAAAAGCTCAAGTAGCTAGTGCTGGATCCTAACAGGTCTCTCTATTGTCTCCTCCATTCCGATTCCAAAAATGCCAAACCCAAAGCAACTGGGCATCAAAAATAAAGGAAATATAGAGATGTTGAATCAAAAGTTGAACACAACAGTTCAAAGTTAACAGTTTCCAAACCATATGGATCCACCCTGTGTTTTTTTTTTCCTGTTTGTTAAATCCCTGCTGTAACTCTGATTTATCCTTAATTTTCACATTGGCAAAAATTAAGATAAAGTAAGGCACCAAAAATCGCCCTGTATACCACCTCCTTCAAAGCTTCCTCACCCATCTCAGGCAAGTGGGAACTTATAGGGAATCCCCTGTGCAGACTGTTGAGTGCAGCCCCCGGACAGGTGTATTTCGTTGCGTACCATCCTATTTTCATGCATCACACAGACTGTTAAATACAGATACTTAACAGCACCATGAAGCCATTTCATCTAGCTCCCTGTCTTCAGTCTTTTATTTAGAAAAAAATTATTGTATCCTACTGAAAAAGCAGACATTCTTTGCTGGTTACATTGTGTGCTTATCAAATAACTATCTAATCAATTGGCAAACATGTTGAACTCTTTTAGCTAGTGACAGGCTCCTGGGGGCAATGGAAATATCACAAGGGTACATTGTCCCCAATCTAATCTAGTGATTTTTTTTTGTAAGAAAACTAAGATATACTTTGTGGCATAAGTTGACTGTTTTCTTGGTAAAATCACCACATTTATAAGGAGCTTGCTGATGCCTACTATACAGATGTTTTATGCAATCTGCTCTCCAGGCATTGACACGACTCAGCATGTTCATGGCATAATTTTATCAGTTGTACAAAACTATAAAATCCATTCAAAATAAAATGTATGAGAGCTAACTGATCATGCTGTGCATGCTTCCAAGTTTCGGTGAAAAGATGGCTCATATTTTACTCGCTTTGCCGCAGCACAGTTTGTTACTTGGTAAAGGTTCTTTTTTCCTTAGAGACTTTTTCCAAGACTCACTTATATTGTTTTTTTCATTATATCCAGTCTCAAAATAATCATAAAATTGGCCTTTGCACTCAAAATCAAGGTCACTGCCCACAGGTTCATGGCCCAGGGGGTCACCATCTCTGTTAGTGTCGCCGTTTGCCTCCTCATCATTTAACTTGGCCTTTTCCTGAACACCAAGAGACCTGACATTTGTATCAAAGATTTCATTGGCAGGTATCTGGCCATCACTCTTGTATATAGGTGCACTGCCTACATCGAAATCCACCTGGTGGGAACAACTTGGCAAAGGCAGAGGGGGAGAGGAAGAGGAAGAGGAAGAGGAAGAAGAGGAGGAGGCAGTGGAGGCACTTCCGACACTAGCATTGACGGAAAGGGGCAGATTTAGGTAGTGGCCTCCACATTCTTGGTAAAAGCAACAGGCATGGAACTTTTCGCACTCCTCTTTGGCCACACGTGGTCGTTTTCGGTACGGACAGTCTTGAGCCATGAACCACTCTTGGGCAGAGGTGCTGCTGAAAGAGCAGGCAGGAAAGCACCAGTTACTCTGCATGATGATTTCACCATGGATCCTCTTCATCAAGTTGTTTATAAGAACAGATCTTCGGAGGTACACTTCAGGATCATCGATAAACTTCAGCTTTTCTAAGGACATATAAAGGATGTGGGCTCGTTCTTCAAAAATTGAGATGGTCTAAAATTCAAACCAAAAGAAAAAAGAAAAGAAAGCTTAGAAAACAGACTGTATAAAAATACCACCACATGTGGCAGTGCCCCGGATCTGGGAATGTGCTTGTTTTCCCCAGGGGTCCACAGAAATAGGCAGAGACCAGTGCTGGGGATGTTCTCCATCCTGACCCACGAGAGTGCCCCCCCCTTACTGACTCACTGGGTGGTCAAGCACCGGGGAATCCAGCCCCAGGGTAGCCCCAGCAAGGACAGGACAGGCTGTCTGATCTTTCCTGGGCTGGTGAGGGAGATGCTGAGACACATAACAAGTTCAATTGGCAGTCCAACTAGTCAGGAGAGCAGTTATTTTGGGAAGCAAAGGAACAGTGACTAGAAGCAGACAGAAGGAAGGATTCTGGGTGCTGATTACATTTTGGTTCTTGACTTGGGTATATAGACATGGATGCATTCATGGCTGAAATTTATCAAGCTGTACTTCACGTGTACTTTTCAGTGTGCATATACACAAATACGTATACATACAGACATATACACTCATGTATTGCACACCCATAAATATTTTTAAAAAGAGTCCAAGATGCAGGTCCTAATGGGTATGCTTCCAAGCTGGTCTCCTCATGGAAGAGCTTGATATTTGGCTTTTGTGATTGTCCTTCTTTACTCCTCTGGGTTTCATACTTGCAATTATCCTTGCTTGGTAAGAAGACAACAGTAATTAATAAGTCGTAGACCCAGACAGGCTCTGCAGTTGAAGGACCAACTTATGGAGTCAGCCAGAAGAGATGCACTCCTGAGCTACGTGATCCATCACCATGTGATGGTTGTGCAAATCCAGCAGCAGCTGTGAAACTACTACAACCACAACACAAAAACCACAAAAGAAATAAGCTGTTCGTGTCCTGGGAGGTCAGCACTTCCAGGTCATGAAAAAAGGGAACTGGTAACATAACCTGAGAAGTGTGAATTAAACCACTGCAGACTGATCGAAGGCAGAGACAGAAAACTGGGCAGGAGTAAGTTCAGTACTTGCAATGCATGCAGCTGGCTTTTTATGAACAGGGCGAAAGCAGCATCGGAAGGATGGGGTGAGTGGGAAAAAGAGATAGAAAGGAAGCTTTATTGAAACTCTTCTCTAAATTTCAGGCAACTATGGTCTGGGGCTATACGCTCCTTGATCAAATCAACACACTGCTTTTGAAGCAAGCATCCTATAAGGAAAAAGAACTGGTATGTCCAAAGCTTAGGTGCCCAGCTGCACAATCCCATGCTCTTTCTGTCTGATTATTTTCTTAGTATGTGTTCAAAAAAGATAGTTTTGGTCTTTTCTCGGGAAAAAATTCTATATTCTGAGAAACCCTAACATCTATGAAGCACGTGTTTGCATCATACACACACATCCGATGGATGGTCAGTCCAAAGGGCTCAGGAAAAGCCCTGGGAAACCACCTCACTGGGGGCACCAACAGAGGTGGCACTGGCCCCTGGAGGCAGACCTGTGGCTGGGGAGGCACATCAGAAAGGAACAGGGGCATTTCCAGCACATAGGCCTTAGTGCAACTCGGGAAATATTAAGTCATACATAAAAAAGACACTCTTTGGGTTATATAATTTTGTTTTCTCTGGATAGAGTATCTCTTTCTGGTTCTCTCTTCAAGTACTTGTGAAAAATAACATAGGACCCAAAAAAGTGACAACGATTAATGTGGGTCTACAAAGAAGTGTCTCATTTTCATTGCTTTGGGTGAAACAATTTAAATTTTTGGAAGTGGATCAAGCAACTGTTACTAAGTATTTTAAACTCTTAATAAAAATAATGACTATTAAAAAAACATACTTTATGGCTACAGCTGCTGAGTGGTGGGTGAAAATCCTCTTCTTCCACATACTTCCTCTTAAAGTATGTAATCTTGGATGTTGTTATAGGATTTGAAATTCCCCTGTAATGTGATCCTGTGGTAATAAATCAGAAATGACAAATGACATGCGGTTTGCCAGAGGTTCTCCAAACAAAATGCTCTCATTTCCTTTCTTCCTAGAGAATAACTTGGCTGCATCTTTGCCTGTACATGCAGTGATTAAAAATAAACATTTGTCTTAATAGTGGCTATCATACAAAATTCTGTGACCCAGGCCAGGCTGGGATTTCTAGGCAATTTCAGAGGAAAATGACATCTTTCAATATTTACTAAATACTCACAATCATAATTCTGTGTACAGGCAAATAGCAAGATTTATAATTAGAGGAATGCTAACAGCTCTGAAATAGTATCAGTATTTATTCAAACTGTTTCATTAAATCCAGAAAATATAGTACCACTGTTCAAATGGAACCACTGATAACCAAGCCACCTTAAAATATTATTATTGGCTTTAGGTAGTAAACAGATGGTTATGTGCACATTAGTGTTAAGATATTTCTTTTCAAAATACAAAATTTAAACATTGAAATACAAATTTTATATAATTAAAGTCCCTTTCACTCTTCAAATTTAATGTCGACCATGAATAAATTGGGCCTAAATTTTAAAGATCACAGCTTTTACCTTTTTTGGCAAAACATGCTTTCCTGAATTCTTGTTTTATATTTCAATTCCTTTTTTAAAAATAGCTTTCACTATACAAAAATCCAAAGGAACACATCATAGATTATAAGAATAATCAGGAAGAACATATTTGTTTTCTTGGCTTTACTTTTGTTTTTCTTTTTTAAACACTACTAAAGCCAACTGTGAGCTGCATAAAGAGAAGAGGCACACAGCTGCCTGCCCAAAGGACAGATTCCCTATAAAGATTTCACTGTCAGCCCATCAGGGCTTGTGCAGCTCTGAGAGAAAGAGTCAGTTCGACAGGAGAGAAAACCGAAATCCAACCCCTAAAAATACAGAGCCTTGACTAATATACAGGTATAGGTAGACACAGGTTGCAATGCAATTCACATCCCATCCTGGCCTTTGCCAGGAGCCCTGTCTGGCTTAGGAGAGGCAACCAGGGAGCATGAGCTCTCAGTTCAGAAGGGTGCCCCAGACAGCACTTCCATCTGTCTACCAGCCTGGCTGCAGAGGGGAAGGGAAGGTGAAGGGTGATACCTGCCAGGGGGGGACCCGCTCCCCGGTCTCCCTGCAAAGGAGGCTGTGCTGGCCCAGGGGGGCTCGGGCCTCTGTAGCTCTCAGCCTCCCATAGTGTTTGGTACCCAGCAATTTCAGCAGCTCCTTCTGAGACAATGGGCTCGCAGAATCTATTCATGGACAGAACCAGAGTCATCTCTGACAGCTTCAGATCTGGAAAAAGAAAAGAAAAAAGGCAAACAGCTCTAATCAAGAGCAAGCCAGGAGACGGTCGTGGCAGCTTCATTTCTCTGCTTTGAGAAACTTTTACTTCCTGGTCCTCTCCTTCACCCTGAACCATTTGATTATTTTTTCCAAGAAACCTCAGCAAACTCTTGCTGGTATCAGCTCAGCCTCTGTGTTCAGCAATCTGCATTTCAGGGCGGATCTTTAGAACCCCATCTCTTATTGTTCTCGGATTCCCCTCAGCCCTCTTTCAGACAGCTGCTTTGCCTCTTAAACACATTTTCCTCCTGACCTTCTTGCAGAAAATGTACCACTATGAGGCAGGGCCAAAACCCTTGTGCTTCCTTTCTATTAATAAGGCAAAATCAATTTTCCAGTCAATCCCCAAAGGAGTCTCCTGGGATGAAATCTGCTAATCAATCAAAAGAAAAGGGTGGGGGAGGCAGAAACCCCCACCGAAATCCCAACTGCTGCTTGGAGGTGCAGCCTGTCCCAGGCCCTGTCCCCTCCTCCTCTCGTTTCCGCAGCCAGTTCCTCTATAACGTTCTGGGGCTTCCTCCGCCTTCTGCTCCCAGAGCGAGGCAGACAGAGACACTCGGTAGTTGTTTCCACCAGCCCTGCTCGGCCTGAACTGGATCTGCCTCCAGTCAAAACACTGCGAGATGAAGACAGAAAATTGGCTCCAGTTTCCAGCCGTGAGTTGCAGTCCCACAGGAGCCAAGCACAACATCAACCGGGCAGGCAGAATATTAAACAGGAGCCAGGGCTCCAGGGCCAGAGGCAGCCAGCAACTCTCCACCGCAAAGCCCAGACAGAGGCAGGAACTTTCCAAGAGGCAAAGGCATCACTGCCCTGTCCCGGCTCACACCCTGCCCTCAGGTCACACCATGAGTGCATGGGGTGGCCGTGTCCCTGCTCTGTGATGCTTGTGACCCCCCCATAACGCGGGGAGTGGGGCCACTTCTAGGAGGCTCAGTTTTCTCACTTGGTCCCACACAGGAGTCAAGGCAGGATCAAGGGTAAGCTGACGGGAGAGCATGTGTGACATCAAAGCAAAGACCTACAGGCCACAGATCCGCGGTGACAGCCGAGCAGCCTCATAGCCTAACTGCCAGTTTCTACAGGAGACACAAACCTGCACTGTCTCACTGCAGTTTCAAGAACTGTCACAGAAGTGATGTCAGGCTTGCTTTCTGAAGATTGATTGTCTTTCAAATACACACTAAGGGTCTAGTTCTTTCTTTCTTTTCCAAATTATACAGCTTTAATGTTTTGGGGAAAGGGCGAATCCATCATTGTCTTGAGGGAAACTATTATTCTCTACATGCTATAACAAGGGTCCACTTCTAGACACAGGAGGGAACAATCAGGTATGGGGAAATAGTTCCATTAAAGTGACAAAGTCCTTCTGGCTAACAGAGAGCTCTTGGCAGCAGGGACTCGAGTCTTTCACCAGGCCTCTGCCTTCCCAATCCCACTACAGACAAGCAAGGTGTCTGGGTCAGTGGGTAGAATTACGACCTAGTTGGTTTGAGCTGCCCCTAAAGAGATACCAGCAGGGACTTATTACAAGAGGAAAAAAAGAGAGTTTCAAATAATTCTCTTTGACTCTGTGAAGAGTGGGAGATGCCATTTACATCTCTCTTTGAATCATCAACCAAGAAATTTAGCCTTTATTGATTAAACTAAGCCATTCCGTCTATCACCCATCCCATTCTGCACCACAGCAAGGTATTATACTTTATTTCCTGGAGATGCTTCTGAAATGGTCCAATTTCTTAATTTACTCGAAGAGACAATCGGATCAGGAAATGCTATTGCCAGGAGCACACAGATCGTAACTTTTTATCAGAATCAGTAGCTCTCTCTCTTGCACTGATGACAATGACAGTATTTTCCAGCTTAAAATTTATTCTCACTTTTGTGCTGGCTTGTGGAAGAAGACCCAAGCCTTTGTCTAGTGGAACGTTTACTACATATCAAGAACAGCAGGTTTACAAAAACTCATGCCCTTTAAGAAGGAAAAGCATTTACAGGCCCCTGACAGCAATTACCTTTTATACTAAAACATTAATGGGCCCTGTGCTGTTCTATGTTTGTCAGTTTGTTTATCTTCTAATGACACTTGGAGAGTAGCTTTTTTAGTTAAGAATTTTAGTGTTTCTATGTGTCAGTACTGTTCCCAGCATATGAAATTCCATCATTATCCATTTGAACTTAAATGTGGCATAACAGTTTTTATCTTGACTGGGTTTTTTGTTTGTTTGTTTACAACATCTAATTTCAGTAGTTTTTCTTTTTTGAATTGGAAACCGTTACACACAAAATCCTAAATGAGAGAGGCTGAGTTCTGCCAGTGATTTATTTAGGTCTGACTAACACGTGAATGAGTTGGGGTTATTTGGGAGTGGGGAGGGGATATTGTAATTGAGCCTTCCCAGGCTATTTAAAACTTACACTGAGATGTTAACAAATTAAGAAGGCAAGTTTAATGTTTACAAAATACTGCATAGCACTAAGCACCAGTATTTCACAGGACTCTTTACCTGTAGAGTCCAGTTCACTATTCTCTGTATGATGAGTTTTGTATTATAATTCTGCTGTGGATTTCAGAAGTTCATGTCCACAGATTCATGTGCTATTAATACTAAAAAGAGTCACCAAGATACATACAGCGGCAAAAGAAATTTTTTAGCATCAGAAGTGAGCAGATTCAAAAAGACTATTAAAGCACGTTTGTGCATAGATTTCGAAAATTTGAGAAGCCCCGAGCCTTCATCTTCAGGCTTCCCGGTGTCTCCTTTGTCACCCAAGAGTCTGCTGGGGAATGACACTCACGCATCCTTAGAAAGTTGAGGGCAACTGGGTGTCCCCAGCACATAGTCACAGCAAAGCTAGCAGGCATTTCCATACAATTGGGCTTCCTCAGGTAAGTCGGGCTTGTTATTAACTTCACTGCTAAAGCTAATAGAAGAAGGTAGCTACGGATTCAGTCCCACCTCAAATCTAACAGGGGGCACCTGGTCACATTTGGCCTCACTTCCCATGGACACTGAAGAACACTGAATTGACGAATACTTTATTAAGAGCATTATAGCAGTTGGAGGATTGATTCAACTTGGAAAGTTTGGAAGGAAAGGTCAGGCTAATTTCCAGTGCACTCTTGACATGGCCTGTCTTAAATGCTCTGCCCAGGTAGAATCAAGCCCTGACCTCAACGTGGTCCCTAACAAGATCCCAAATGCTTGCCTGCTGGTGGTGGTGCTGGAGGTCTGGGCTGGCAGAACAAAATCTTTCCAGCCTTCTAAAGAGGCAGTTGTGGCTTCTCTGCGTGTCCCTGCAGTACACCTGTCCGCCCTGGGAAGCATCTGAGCGATGCAGTCCAGGAGGGCCAGAAGCTTTAGGCTGCGTCCTGGGTCTGGGGATGCCGGTGCTGGGCCAAACAAGGTCGAGGGGTTCCGGGGTGCGAGCCTGGGGCGGCTCTCCAGCCATGCCCCAGGTGGGGATTGCGGGCCTGGGGTTCGGCCGGCCAATCGTCTGCGGGCGGGCGGGCTGCAGGCTGGCAGCTCCGCACGGACACACCCCCGGCCTGGTGCGGCCGCCCGGGCCTCTCAGCTGGACACGGCAGCGCCCGGCCTCCACGGCGCGAGAGTCGACACCCCAAGTGTCTGGGAACAAAGGCAAGTTGTCTTCGCGCGGTACCCGAGCCCAATGCCTCTTCTGGAAAATAAGCTATTCTCCGTCTTAAGTTTCCTTCTAAGGGAAACAAACCCCAAAGGTAGGATTCCAGGGGAGTGACTCACGGCGCGGGCGGGCTCAGGCGGGCTGGCCCGGCCCGCGCCTCCCACCCCGGGCCCGCCGGCCCCTCGCGAAGTTGCGGGCCGAGGGGGTCCGTGGGGGAGGCGCGGGGCGCGGACAGCGAGGTGAGCCGAGGACAGGGGAGCCGCCGCCCGCAGCGCGGCTCGCTCGGCTGCCCGGCGGAGCGCGGGGGCGGAGCGGCGGGGACGGAGGTGTCAGCTCCGGCGGCGGCGGCTGAGCTGCTTTCTCCCCACACGCGCGCCCCTGACGGCCGCCCCTTCCCGCCCACCTGCCCGGCGCCGCGCGTCCAGCCCTGGGCTCGTCCCTCGCGCAGGCCCCGGGGTGGGGACCGAGCGGCCGACGGGGTCCCCGGGTCGCCCAGGCCCCCGGCCGGGGAAGGCGCAGCGGCGAGCCCGCGCGGTGACCCGGGCGCGGCCCCAGGCGAGGGCGCGCGGGGCCCGCGTGGGTGGCCCCGTCCCCGGCCCGGCTCTTACCGCGGGGTCCGCGGGCGGGCGGCGGCCGCAGCTCAGCTCCGGGGCTCCGCTCAGGGCGCGCACTCGGGGTCCCGGCCGCGGCCCGGTCGGCGGTGGCCGAGGGTCCCGCAGGTCCCGCCGCCGCGCTGCAGACGGTTATGGTAATGAGCGGCTGCGTCTAGCGCGGAGCGCGTGAAACCCGTCAATCCTGTTTGCCATTTCCCCGCGGATTTCCGCGCAGAGGCTCTGCAGGATGCCCCCGGGGCGAGCGAGGGAACATGACAGCGCCGCGCTCGCCTCCTCCCTGCGCGCCCGCCGCCGCGCCTCGGCACGCGGGGCGCCCTCCCTCACCCCTCCAGCCCGCCCCCGCGCTTCCCCCTTCCCTCTCCCTCTTCCCTTTTCCGTCTTCCCGCCCTCCGCCCCTCCGCCCCTCCGCCCTCCCCTCCCGCGCGGTGCCCGGGGACGCGCGGGCCCAGCTCCAGCCCACAACCAGACCCTACGCGCTCTGGCCTCCCGCCCTGCGTCCGGGGCTTGGCCCCAGCGGAATCATGCATCCACTCTGCAACCTTCGGAGACGCCTTGCCTTTATTTGGCATAGTTTTGTTGTTGTGTGTGCTCGTGATTTAAAAAAAAAAAAAAATCCGTGCCTTTCCCACCCTTTGCAAAAGACTTTCTTCTCTGCCACAGCAAAGGCAGACAAGAAACAGATGTCTATGCAGGACCGAGCAGTTACCCCCACGCCGCCGCCTCCGTCGGCCTCGCCTGGGTTGCACATGGAGGAGAAAGCAGCCTGGGTCCTGCGGCAACTTGGCGAGGCGATTCCCTCCGGGGAGAACCTCCAGGAAATAAAAAGTCATACAGAAGGTTGTCCTGGGTCCAGGGATATAATTTAAGCCGCGGCATCACATTATTTTGCAGGTAGTAATTTTCTCCTATATTGGACTCCATTGGAGTTTGGTTTTCGAGACATTAATTCATAACTTTTGTCTAGGGACCCCTCACCAGTCAAGATGGGTCATTTCAAGTGTAAGGAACAGGAGCTCATAAGGCAAAGACCGAATAGAGACGGAGGAGGGCCCTGCACCAGAGGGTTACAAAGACTGTAGTGTTTGTTTACTGCTACTATGCCAGATGTGCTAAATATAACATTTCTTTAAAACAGAAATCCTCCGACTGAGAGAAGTCAAACCTCTAGCAGGCTCCCTAGGAATCCAGAGCCACAGACGGAAATGGGGGGCGGGGGGAGGGGGGGACAAGATCAAGGAATCAAGGGTGAGGATTAGCATCTGCAAATTGAACTCTATCTAATTTGCATGTTTATTTCTTAGAATTGTAATTAAATTTATGTAATAAATGTTTTCCATTTTATTTGTACACTTAAAATTTGAGTGACTGACATACAGTTAAGTGAATTTCTTTTTTTTTAAAAAAAGGCAAATGTGGTTTATTTAATAAAGCAGCAAACAAATATTACACATAATTAGAACTAATCTATTTTGAAGGTGTTTTTGTTGAACTTTGTACATTAAAGACACTCAAAGGTTTTAAGGGTATTAGGAAGCTGAAAGAAGGTAATTATGCTGAAAACAGACTAACCCAACAGACTACCAGGAGCTTTATTTCATTTTTTCCAAAAGACATTCCAGGGTTGTAAGCTTAAAATTGGGAACTGAGCATCCGTGTTGGCTTTATTCTAAACCATGTTAAATTGCATTGGCTTATGCACAACATAGGCCATTATGACAATGCTGGAAGAAACGTAAAGATGCCAGTTTTTTTGTTTTTTTGTTTTTTTTAATCAATGAGAGTCAGTAGAATATAATTTCCATTTGGGTGGGGGAGGAAGTCAAGGAAAGGCACAAGGGCATTTAAAGCAGCACAAGTACTTGAAAATCCAAGTCAGTATCTAAAACTGGTTATTTTCTAACTCAGATAAAGAACCTAAATGTGAGGGCTTGGAGGCATGGCTTATTATTGTTTTTATCTCTCTATATTAAAGTTTTATAGCATTTAAAGGACTATGGGGAAATCCCCCCACACACTTGGCTGTGTCAAAATACATAAAACCAAAAGGAGCAAATTAGGCATAAAATTGAGAAATAACATGAGATGAAGAATCTGCATGGGCTGCACTGGCATCTATGGTTCTGTGTCTTTGAGACAGAGCCTTCTGGGAAATTGGCATTGTCCCTGGGTGGAGAGACTCTGGGCTTTAATGGTTCAACGATTGTAATTCTGTCATAGTTACTTTTCTTGTTGCTGAAACAAAATACCTGACACCCAAAGTTAAAGGAGGAAAGGTTCATTTGGCTCACAGTTTGTAGAGGTTTCAGTCCATAGTCAGCTGGCTCCAAGGCAGAGTGGCACATGACAGAGGAGCATCATAGAGGAGAAACAGTCCACAACAAGCAGGCAGGTGAGAGCAAGCAAGGAACCTTAGCAGCATTTTTTTTTTTTTTTGTCCCTTTTATGCTCTATTAGGCTACCAGGATTAGGGTGATGCCAAACCAATCAATGGACTGATTTAGTAAACACACATCCTTAGTCCTAGCATCACATTCTAGATTCAGCCACCTCTGAAAAAGCCTCACCTATGACAGCACGAGGCTTTGTGGGGACGTCTAGACAGAAACCATGACAACTTCACAGCACTTTTGCAGTTCTGAGTAGGAACCTGACTCTGCTGTTGAGACATGTTAGGTTAGCACGGTTTCCTGCCCTACTTTTAATCCCAAGCTTAATGTTTTCTGAGATTCAGTGCCCTACTGTTGACAGTAGCCGTGTGTCCCCAAGTAGAAAAGACAGTCAAACGTCTGTAAAATGAGAGATATCATTTAACATGTTAAGGTAAGTGATGGCTATGACATGCAAAAGGAACTATGAATCAACAATGAAATGTTTGGAATGAGAGATGTTCATGAATGAAATTCAACTGGGAACTATGATGTCATTTTTGGGATATGTGAGCTTGTACGTATGTGTATATGTGTGTATATGTGTCAGGTTGCAAGAGAGAAATAGTCTTGATTATAAAAGTACTTTGAAGCTGCAGATTTTTTTCCTTCATTTAACAGTGCCAGACTTAAAATTGCTGAAGCCCATTTCACAAAACCTTTTTCTCATTTGAAAGGGAGAGTTCACAAATAAAATCTGACTTAATCAGACTGCTGTGGTCACAATGCCCATTTAGATTAATAAGTCTGAATTAATAACTTAAAAAATACAACCATTTTAGATCATATGGCATTATCTTTCGATTTCTCCAATTTCTCTTCTCTCATTCTTAAACCTTCTCCAACTAGACTATCACTCCATTCACGCTGTTCCTTTTAATGTCACCGATCACCTCCACATTGCTGAATCCCAAGGTCACTTCTTGGTTCTCATCTTACTTGGTCTGTAAGCAGCCTTTGAGCCAGTTGCTCATGTCTTCCGCTTTCATTTACCTTTGGTCATGACTTATAGGACAACCCACCCTCCTACCTTACTGACTGTTCCTCCAAATAGCTACTTGCCCAAGACAAAAACTTTGGAATCATCCTTGACTCTTTTGTTTTCTTTCATCTCCTTGATCTAACACATCAGAAATTCCTCAAGACTCTGCCTTTCAAGTTTCTGTAAACTCTGATCCTCTCTCAGCACTGCTGCTACCACTGTGGCCCAAGCCATCATCGCCATCCCTTGCTTGGGATACTGTCATAGCCTCCTAACTGATCTCCTCGCTTTAGTCTTTAGCCCTCTCGAACAGTTCAACCTTGCCTCAACAGTCACTGATGTCAGTGGTGAGAGTCCCTGAGGGGCCACCTTTTACTCAAAGTAAAACCCAAAACTTCACAATGGGCTACAAGACCAGAAGTCTCTGTTTATTTCTCTGCCCCCAACCATTCTAGCTCCTCTGGCCTCTTTCTGCTCCTCTGGTACACCCTGCCTTGCTTACCTAAGGACATTTGCACTAACAGTTCCCTCTGTCTGGAATGCTGTTTCCCCCAATACCTGCACAGATCAATACTCATCTCTCCCACATCTTTGCTCAAATATCACTTTAACAAGGCCTAACCATTCTGCTTACAGTTCTGACACTTTGCCTCTATATCCTGCTTTACTTATATCCATGAGACTGGTGAGCCAGCTCAGGACTTTATGTATGGGTTCTACTTATCATTTTTCCCCGTCACTAGAAAGTAAGGGCCATTATTTTTTATTTACCCCTGTGTCTTCATCATCTCGTGCAGTGCCTCGCACACCAAACACTCCAAGTATATGATAGGTGACAACAACTGATGGTCAGTTACATCTTTTTACAGCAATCCAAACAAATCATGCTGAAATAGAGCTGCTCTATTCTAGTGTGTGTAGGATAGAGAATCGGTCAGTCTGTTTTATTACCAACTCATTTACCTCTTCTAAAATATCCATCTGTTGGTTGTGGTCTGAAGACGTTCCCCAAACCCTTGGCACCCTGTGGCTTTATGCTGCCCTTCCTGCCTGTGAGTTTCCAGTGCAATGTGTCTGTCTTCCAGGGTGTGGGGTTGCTCTGAGCCCACCCACCTTTCCCCCAGAGCCTGGTCCTACCAACTTAGACACGTTTTTCCCTGGGACCCTATCATGTCACTTAGCAAAGTCACTCTTGCAGCAGCAGCAGGGACTTCAGCACTATCTTGCTCATCCTCCTTCAAAATTCATTCAGAAATGCTCCAATAATTACATGCTTTGGATATGTAGGAATTGAGCTATGTGGGTGAGAAGGGAATGAGTGACACTGTTCCGAGACTTGGGGAGGTGTCCACATGGTGGGTAGTGAGGACAAGCACAGAGGCAGGATTCTATTTAATTTTTCAGGACACAGTAGATGCCTGAGGAGATGAATGGTGGGACAGTCACATCCCAGTGGGGGAGCCAGAATTGTTTTTTCAGGGTGTGAAATCTGAAGTTGACCTTGAAAACAGATACGTCTCAACAGGCAGGAATGGGCAATGAGTGAAGAGTATTTCAAGTAGAGGAAGCAACTTGAGGAAAGGCACTTAGGTTAGAAAGCAAAGTACATTTTTGAAGCAGAGTTGGTTTCCAGATTTACTAGCAGGTAGGGAAAAGTAGCAGGAAGATGACATCATATCATGATATACATGAAAAACAAGACAAGGTTGATTTTAGTTCCAAAAACAAAATGTGCACAAAAGGTTTTCGAGCTGGGGAGTGACACAGTCGAAGGCAAGCTTGAAGAGCTTTGCTGGAACACTAGACGGGCAGCTGGAGGGGAAGCGCCAGCCTGCATCATGGTGTGGGTATGCAGAGCTGCAATCTGTGGGCTTAGTCACTGACTGTGGGGAATAACAGGGGAAGTCACTCGTAGGTTGAGACCATGTGGCTAAGCGAACCCTGAACAAGGGAGGAGACACAGGCTTGAAGGACCACGATGTACTGACTCCAGGTGTGCTGAGTGTGAGCTCTCCAGGGAACAGACAGACAGATGGGGAATTTCACTGGACAACCAGATGTTCTGGTCTAGCTAAAATAGTCTGTGAGAGAAAGATAAAAATTAGAAATACTTCAGGCCTGGGGATGTAGCTTAGTGGTAGAGCACATGCAAGGTACTGGGTTTGATACTCACCACTGCAGAAAAAAAAAGAAAGCATAATTGCTTCATTTCACACTGAGGGTGAGGTCATAGGACTTGATGAAATGATTGAAGGCATTTTCAGAGAGTTAAAGAGCTAAAGACTAGGTCAGCATCTTAAAGAATTTGGTAGTTTATTCAGAGGTGAAAATGACATTTTGGGTTTCATGTGTGAACTCTCTCAGGAATATTTGTATTTAATAGTTCGTGGAGACCCTTTTGGTTTAAACTTGAAGGAAGAGATGTGGAAGAGGAAGGAGCATGTGTAACAGGCCATCTCTCTCCTCTCTCCCTGGGAGCAGAGCACACACGTAATAAGATGGTATACTTCTGCATGCTGATAAGTTTACTTAGGTACCATTGCTGGTAGAAAGTGATTTATTTCATCAGATACTCTTGAAGTAATCCCTGAAAAGATGTAAATCATTGATAATGAGCTTGGAGTGTTATCCTTCTCCTCTCTTGGGGGATATTTGTATTTTAATAGGAGTATCATAATGCTGTAAAAACTTTAATCAAATTCATTCATAATTAATAATTTGATTTCAGATGTAAACCAAATCCATAAGTATTATTTCAGAATAGAGATCTCATAACATATATGGTCCCTTGCTCCAAGTACTATTTTAGGGGACCTAAATTAGTGACTAGATAGGAATAGTTTGCAGTGAATATACCAATTAATTATGTATAGAGAAGAGATCTTCCAACATGACTGGATTTTTTGATTAAAAATTCTGTTGAAACTCTTTTAATGCTATTAATATTGGATTAACTAGAAGAGTGTGGTAAGCAGGAGTCCATCAACACCAACAATCCTCTCGAGATTTCCAGGAAAGCATGAGCAGGAGTTAGGCAAGACATTTTGGTGGGACCTGGCAGCTGGAGAGAGGGGGAAGGAGCCCTGTCTAGGGGCACAGGGACAGCACTTACCGGTCACACGTATGGGCAAGAGCAGCATGGCCCAGGCACAACAAAGGCCATGTCTGAGCTCACAAATCTTACTGGAAAAAATGACAGTGCCAGTGTCAGGAGCACAGAAGGTGGAAGGGGCGGTTACATGTTCAAAAAGTGGAGAGAGAGAGAGTGTGTGTGTGTGTGTGTGTGTACTTGCACACACAAATTGGAGGTAAAATGAGTATGGCTGCATGGTGGTGTGGGGGCCACGGGGGGACAGCAGCAGACACCGCAGCTCAGGGCTAAGTCGGACTCCTGCTGTGCAACGCGAGGAACTTCCAAAGTCATCACTTGGTCATCTTGTGAAAAAAAGGGGCCATCTGTGGGGAAACTGCAGCTACAGTTTTATTCAAAGCCTTTTCCTTTTCTCTATGATCATCTCAACATTGTTCGAAAACAGGTAGACCAGACATTTTAGGAGGCTTAATGTTAATGAAGCAGAAGCTATACCCCATTTATATGTATATATGACACTGAGTACACTGTCAGTGTTTTAAATGATCAATATTGCATTGGCACATGGGGAATTAGTCCAACACAGTTCTTTCAGGAACCGGAGGATTTGTAGATATCAGCAGTGTTTTTTGAGCTGTTTTGTCACCTCAAATGCATGTAATTTCTAGAAGTCTTTATCCCTTAAAGTATAGCTAGTCTACTTCTGCTTTTAACTTTTTTACAAGACTAAAGACTCAAGATTTTTGATGGCTGACAAAATATCTTTCAGTTAAGTAATAATTTGAGTATATGAAATATAGAAATTTAAATGTGGCTCAAATTATATTAATTGATATATTAATTAATATGAAATTTAATTAAATACTTCAATCATATTTAATACTTACTACATTAGATTTAAGTAACATGCTCTTTCTTTGACAAAATAATGATTCCTGAGTTTAAGTGAGATGTGCCTACTTTTCACAAGCATGTTTGATTTGCATAGGCTAAACATGTTACAGTAGAGACCTCGGGTAAGCAAATCAGTCCGCACATATAACACACAGTGAATGGCCTAACGATGTCAATAGGTCGAGTCAGCAAAAGGAAGCTAAGGAATCAGGTTTGGCAGGTGGGGGTGGGGCAGGGAACCAGGAGACGGTCACTGTTGGCATTTCTCTGTATTCCTGTCTTAAGAGGAGTGTTAGATGTGGGGGAATATCCAAGTTTACAACAAAAAGTGCTATGCCATCAGAAAGATGCTCTTTATATTTATTTTCCACAATGCAGCAGGAAAAGCATGGAGTTTGGGTGGCAAAAAATGGAGAAGGAGTGAAGGGGAGAGGAGAGAGAGAAAGAAAGAACCTGCAGCAGACATCACCTGAGTGGGAAATTACACACCCTGCGCACACAGGCGAGCTCTGCACACACACGCAGTATTCATCTCTGACAATTTAATTGTTTAATGGTAGGACTAACAAGGAATCCTTTCTAAAGTAATGGCATAGAAAGGCTTCCGAGTGAGGTGAATATTCCTGTGCATTTGATGGGTGTTTCCCATTTGTGCAGTTCTGCCCTAGCAGACTCTCAGTGTTTGATGGGGGAAGCAGGAGGGGTGGTGGTGTCTGTGTAATAACAGAATCTGGAGGATGTCTTAGCATGTGACTTTAGCCACTGACACAATCAACCTGAAGCCAGGAAGGGCACCAGACTGATTGCTTGCATCGGTTGCAGTGTCTTGGCTTGCAGTCCTGAGGATTTGGCTTCCTGGCCCAGAGGTTATAGAGTCCTTGCTTGCATGGTTGTCTGCTTTCTCAGAGTCCTCTGCATCATGGTTTGGCAGCTACTGTGCTGAGGCTGCAGGACTTGAGTGTGACCACTCTTCTACATGCAGACACGTGTGATGCCTCTAATGCTATGGTGTGAACCCCCATTGGTCCGCTTCTCATATTTCCTTCAGATTCCACCTTGTTCCTAGGCCTTCTTGGGATCACTGGGTGACCTGTTGTCCTGGCAGCATCATCCATGACAATGCCTACTCCTTGCAAGAAAAATGTCAAGGAAAACAAAGCTCTCAGCACAGACCTACCAGGTGTGGTGTGGCTTCATTCTTACATTAATGCAGTGTATATTTTACTCTGGTTCCTGGCTTTGGTGATGATTATGGGGTGTCATGGGCTGCATTAGAGAAGCCAGGAGAGGTGCTGAGCGCAGTGGAGAAGTTGCTTTGCTCCAGACCATGTCCTCCTTGGTCATGAAGGACTAGCAAGCTGTGTTGGCACCTTTGTCTCTGTCTTTCCATCAAGGAAAAGGCCTTAGTAGGCAGAGTTGGAAATGACAGACAATTTTTAACTTGAGCTTTCTATTGACAGCTCTGGTTCTTACTTCTATTATCATTACTTATTCATAGACTTTTATCCCCAAATATCATTACCCTTTACAGTAATAGGATCAGCAAAGCAACCACTTAAAACAAAACAAACAAATGGAACCCACGACCTTCAGTACAGATGCATTTCCCGCATGCCTGCCAACCAACTCTTTAGCTCTCCCTGCCCACCCCGGGAGAAGTGATTCTTTTCAGTGTGAGTATCTCTGCTGCTTGGGGAATGCAGAGGAGCAAGGGGCCTGGCAGTGGGAACAGGCAAGGAGGTGCCAGCATTGTAAGGGAACAGAAGAGAGGAAAGGAAAAGGCAAGGGAGAAGGGCTGGTGAGGGAAGGTGGGTAGGAGAGGAAGATTCAGGATGTGCAGTGTACATACCCTAAACTCAGTTTCAGCATCGGGAGGTCCTTCTAGGACAGACCCCACTTACTGTATGGCCACTCAAAAGGGTGATCATGTAATTATTCCCTCTCTATTAATGAAAGCTATAGTGTACTGAGGACCTACTATGTGCCAGGTGCTTTTTATATATTATTTGACTTGCACAATTTTTAATAGTATGATTATCTCCATCATACAGTTAAGGAGACCAAGGCTTAGAAAGGCTAAGTAACTTGTTTAAAGTTGTGTGCCTTACTTCCGTGGACCTGGAATGTAAACAGAGATCTTAGGAGTCTAAAACTTGTGTTCACAACCACTACATTTGTCTTTGTATTGACTCCCACTGTGTTTACTGCTTCATATTCTATCCAGTCATTTGTATCTCTACCCATACATTTATTTACCACCTTGATCTGGAAATAATTTAAGATGGTGTAAATGTCTTGGAGTTAAACATATATGTAAGTAGCTTGCATGTGGTAAGTACACACTACAAATTTGGTTGACCATAGAAGCTCACTTGTCAAGAGTTCAGAATTCTTGCCCTGTGGAGACTCCTCATTTTTTTTTAATCTTTAGAAGTAGGCCAACTAGAAACTCCTGTGTAGCTTGGATACAGGGACAAGAGACCAGTCTCCTAAATCTCTTTTAGACCCATGCTTCTATAAAGGACTAGACTATCACACACAGTGGGAATTACTTTCTCTTTAATAATCCATCACGGAAATGTAAAAAGTGAATTGTCAGGAGTGGGGATGATTTTACTACTAGGGATGAGCAACCTGACAAACAGTACCTCAGCCCAGTGATGAAGGTCAGCAGTGACACCTCAAGTTGATAGCACCCACACTTGCTGTAATGTACTGAAAACGGTACTTCATCCTGAGGTCTTCCTTTCCGGTACCCTTACCTCTAGTCTAATCATAAAAGAAGCATCAGATAAATTCCCACTGGGGGACGTTCTGAAAAATACCTGACTAGTGTACCTTGAAGCTGTCAAAATCATCAAAAACAAGAGAAGTTTGAGAAATTGTCACAATCAAGAGGACCTTAAAGAAACAGGATAACTAAATGTAATGTGGCCTCCCTGGAACAGAAAAAGGACCTCTGATGACAACTATGAACATTTGAGTGTGAATTTTAATTATAATGCGTCAATATTGGTTAATGAAGATGTTAATAATAGGGGAACCAGTATGCAAGGAATGTGGGAACTCTGTATTCTCTTTATTATCTGTAAGTCTGAAACTGTTTTAACAAATGAAGTTTGGCAAAGCACCTGCCTGGCAAGCTCAAGGTTGTGAATTCAATCCCTGGTACCAAGAAAAAAAAAAAAAAGAAATAAAGTTTGTGAAAATATATTGGCATGCATGTGCACACCACACACACGCACACACACACACACACACACACACACACGTGAACTGGCCAAAATTACTGAGAGTCGGTGGCATGGCTAGATACAGAATGTATGTTCCTATCTTGAAAGCCAATCCAATCGAGATGATTAACTTTTTTTGAATTAATGTAATTTTGTTTCTCACTAATCTCTGGAGTTTTAGGGTTGGCTTTTGAATATCTGAAGTTGCAGAGGAAGTGAAACATCCACTCTGTTCCTGGTTCTCAAGAGATAATTCTTGTTGAATGCATGAATGTCATCGCAGCATATGCTCATAGAGCTTTTCTGGCTCCAGGATGCATATAAGTCAGCCTGGGTTTCACACCCTCCGCCCACAGCCCCTTGTCCAACATTTTGCTACTCCAAGGTCTTAGGCTCCTTCTTTAGAAGCCGAGTCACTTCAGAAACTGATCATATAATTATCTCAATTCCAAACTCAATTGCCACATCTTGTTTGAATCACTGTGTACTTACTGGTATTTCCCAATGTCTTATATGTAGTAATACCAGAGACTTTATCATTGATAGAAATCATAGGTATGTACATATTTCATTCGGGTCATTGTAGATGTCTTGAAATTGTTAATAGTCACCACTGTTGGGCCGGGAGTTTGGCTCAGTGCCTTAAGCGCCTGCCCTGGCAGGCGCGAGGTTGTGAGTTCAATCCCCGCTGCCGCAAAAAAAAAAAAAAACCAAAAAAAAAAACAACAACAACAAAAAAAATAGTCACCACTGCTGTGGAATTAGGGTAGTTGTTAGATTTGCTACTGTACCTTAATACTTATATAAATAATGAGGCACATAGGGGCATATCATGTATTACTGCTATATCGTTCTATTTTAATATGATTTGTTTCTTTTGTAATTCTATGTTTTCTTTCTTTTTCTTCTTCTTTCTCTCTCTCTATTTTATTTTTTTTGAAAAGTGTCAATAAGTTGCTAAATTGGCCAGTCTGGGATCAAACTTGAGATCTTTCTAACTCAGCTTTCCAAAGTGCTAGGATCTCAGGTATGCACCACCATGCCTGACTCTCCTTATAGTGTTCTTTAAAATTACATTTGAAAACTATTTTTCTGAGGAGTCCAAAGACTTCTTTGTATTCTCAAAGAGGCTCATGGCACAAAAACTGTTAAGAAGCTCTGAAGTAGTGGGAAGACTCTGACCTGAGTCATAAATCATGTGCTCACCATCAAATTCACCTCCAGGATCCTCATATTTCTCAGCAGTGGTAACTCTATATGGAATCACTGTTCTTATTTGTTATGTTTGGCCATTAGATAAAAATGACTTTTTACAAAGGTTTTAAATGCAGCGCATTGTGAGGAATATTTTTCACCCAATGATTTAGATCATGATTATGAACAAAACGAAATGGAAAATCGAATCAATTCTCTGGATAATAGGTTCCTACATTTGTCTGTATCATCCAGATAATCAAAGAAAAAATGCCTTTAACTTGAATTATCAACGTAGCTATATCACAGTTGTTAACTTTCCTTCGAATGCACAGATTCAAGTGCCAGATGGAAGTTCCTAATGATATGAGGAGGGACAGGGTTTTTTTTTAGGATAGAGATCTTCTGAATATGCACACTGAGATAGTTCATATCTTCTGGAGACCTCCATGGTTTGCTATGCATTAAACATGCACACAAAGTGATTAGAAACTTTTTCAGTTCCATTGTGTCCACAGATCCCTAAGCCAAATGGCATTCTGTACAGTACATAGGTCTTAGGACAGTGTTGTCTAGATCAGAGCCTTGGTGATTTGCCAGCAGGCAAAATTTTAAATAGAAAGGCAGTCTTACCCTTGCTTTATAGTGTTCTAAGTAATCTATGCTCAACTGTGTGCACTTAGTGGTATTTTAAGGAAATTTACAAACTGATATGGTTTGGATGTGGTTAGTCTCTCAAGATTCATATGCTGCAGGCTTGTTCCCAGGGCAGTGGTATTAAGAGGTCATGGACCCTCTATCAGGCTAGGCCTAGTAGAAGGGAGTCAGGTCCTGGGGCATTGCTTTTGGAAGAGATTAATGCCATCTCATGGAGAGAGTTAGTTCCCTGAAAGTGAGTTCTTATAAGAAGAGTGAGTTTGACCCCTGAAATGTGTCTGTATCATCATCTTATCACGTGACCTCTTCTTTTCATACCCACTTGCTCACTCTGCCTTGGCCTCTGCCTTGTTGTGATGTGGGCAGAGGCCCTCACCAAAGTCAAGTAGGTGCAGGCGTTTGCTCTTGAATCTTAAACTGTAAGATAAAAGCAAGAACTCTCACATTCTGAGCAATGAGGTTAGGGCTTCAACATACAAATGGGGGAAGAGAGAGGACACAATTTAATCCATAATGCATTAAAGGGCTTGCACTTCTTGAGAAGTGGAAATGGTGCCCAAAAAGCTCTGATGCCAGTGTAGCCATTAACTTAGCAGTGCAATTAATCCATTTTTCTTTCCATTCTTAAAGTAACTTGCTCTAGCAGGAGTTCTATATTTTGATATTTCTAATACTGAAAAGAATGAATACATCTACTGTGGTCTTATTCAAAATGTATTTGAGCATCTTACTGTCCTCTATTACATGTTTTGTTCTCTGCAACATAAAGGAGCTTTACACCAGTAGCCCTCAGTTAAAGTGAAGTTGACTCTACTGTGGATGGGTCAACCTTATACTGTAGTTTCTCATTCTCTCTGGGATACTGTGGCCCTGCTTACCACCTGATTTGAGGATGAAATCTTAATTATGGACTTCATGCTCTGAGAATATGTCCAAAGCAGGGAAATATTCCCTCAGATCAACCTTTCATTGAAATAAGTTGAATAAATATGTTTAACCTGGATCTAAACTTCAATTCAAAATCAAGAAAGAACTTCCCCTTTATTAGTATTCCCACACACACACACACACCCCGCTTTTTTTTTGGTACTGGGGATCAAACTCGTGACCTTGCACTTACCAGGCCAGTGCTTAAGCCACTGAGCTAAATCTCTGGCTCACCCCCAATTTCTACTGAAGATTTCCATATGCATAGTGTTGGACTTTTATAGTGTTAAAGTTCTTTAAGTCTTAGAACTAAAAGCAACTCTTTCCATCCAACTTTCCTTGTCCTCAATCATTACTACTCTGAAACAATCACTCAGGACACACTTTGGTCTTTCTTTTGGGGTTTACCTTTGTATTTCCAAACAGTTCTAGAATGCTAGATACCTCCTTATATGTTGTCTTTGGTTATCATCTTTTATTGACCTCCTACTAGGTATGATGAACCTTGTGCTCTCTTTTATCTTTCCTATTCTTCTTTTGTTCTATCATCTTCCTAACATAATTTATGTTTGGCAGTTTTCTGTTGCTAAAACAAAATACCTGGAATAATTAATTTATAAGCCAATCATTAATTTGGCTCATGATTTTAAAGATTTCAACCCTTGATTGTAGGCCTGTGGTAAAACAGCACATTGTGGCAGGAACACATGGTGAGAAAAGTCGCCCACTCAACTGGCTAAGAAGAAAGCAGGTGAGGAGAGGACTGGCTCCTATGGTCCCCTGCAAGGACACAGCCCCAGTGAATAAAAAACCTACACTGGGCCCCACCTCATGAACTTTTTATCACTGCCCAATAGCTATCCTGAGGACACAGCCTTTAACATGTGGGCCTTTAGAGGATACTTAAGATTTAAAACACAGAGGACCACCAGACACCAGCCCCATTAGTCAGCACCATTCACAGGCTGCAGGGAGGAGAACAAGAAGCCAGCCACTTCCTGTGAGTTGGCGCCATGCGTGGGCCATGGGGTGGACAACCAGATGCCAGTCCCTCCCAGCATGTGGGCTGGGAAACAAGAAGAGCCAAAGTTCCCCCCCGCCACCATGAGTGACCAGCTGATCTGGAGAAACACAGGCTGAGATGATAGCTATTGAAATAAAATGCAACTTAATGATTGTAGTGTTTAGTGTTTCATTGGTTTTGTGGGCCTAAAGCCAGTAATCTGATCATCTATGTAGAAGATAACAATACACAGTATAGCATCTATGGAGGATCTCCTTCTGAAGGTGGGAGCCATAGTTAATTACCTATTATCTTTTTGTAAAGTCCTGTATCATTTTCATTGTTTTTGTTTGTTTTGTTTTGTTTTGGTTTGGTTTGGTTTTATTCTGTTTTGTCTTGTTTGATTTTAATATCTGATGGCATGGGCAGCTATTCCAAAGATAAAAAGACATATTATGGTAGCTATTTTGGATTTACTAACATCTTGTTTTGAAGTCCTGTATTGCACAACTGTTTAGTTGTTATTGGTTCTATTCTGTTCTGTTTTGTTTGATTTCCCTATGTCTGATGGTATGGACAGCTATCCTGAAGACAAGAGGTGTTATGGTAGCCATTGTTGATTTCCTATTATCTTGTTTGAAATCCTGTATCACTTATTTTGTTTTGTTTTGATTGCCTTTATCCTGTTTTATTTTGCTTGATTTTATTCTCTTTAAAATGAAAAAGTTATAAAAAAAGATTTAAAACAGTATAGTTCTAACATGATTTCAATTAGGTAAATATTCAGTGTTTGGATTCTTAACATGATATATATTTTTTTCATAACTAGATATGTAGTGAATAATCATAATAGTTTTCTTTGATTGTATGAAAAAAATTTAGGATTGTTAGTTTTTTGTGCACTTAGTTTTCTATCTCTATTATTAATTTGCCTCAAAGCTTAAGGTATGAGTACAAATCTTTCAATATATTCAAACATAGTCTCTCTCTCTCTCTGTCATGTGCACACACACACACACACACACACTTTCTCCCTTCTGGAATTCTCTGTCTTGGTATCTGTCTAATCATACTGCATGCAGCCATTATTTTGAATCTTCCATTATCAAGATGGAGTAGCTGCTGGATGGCAACCCTGCCTGAGAGCAGTAGCAGCTATCACTGTGCTAACAGAGGAAGCTGCAGAGGATAGAACTCTTGATTCCCCATCTGGAGACAAAAGATTACTTGTGGTTAACAGGGAAACCAGTTAAAAGTATCAAGTCATGCTGAGGTTAGACACACCTGAGGTTATTATTAAAATCTTGCACCACTCTGAATCCTGTCTCTTTGCAATGCCTATGGGCCCAGAAGTTTGCTACTTTTGTGAATAAGTAATCTTCCAGACCTACGCAAACAGGCAGGACATCATTAACCTTCCTTTCAAGACCCCAGGAGGTAGGGTTCACAGGTGAAAGTAGTTTTGTCCAAGAAGATCATTAAAGGCAGGTTATACAGTTGTCAGTTCACTACAGGTCACTGAAGTTAGGCCTCTTCTTTCAGGAACCTTTGCTCAGAAGGCAGAGCTAATAGCTCTTACTCAGGTATTGATATTAGGAAAAGGAGGACTAGCAATTAGACCTTACCTACATACTATCATGTGGAGGATTTAAACAGATGTTGGTTCTAATTGACACCTTTACTAGCTGGACCAAAGCTTTCCCTACCCCTTCAGACTATGGAGGTAGTCAAGCTCCTTCTCAAAGAAATCATCCCCAGATTTGGAATACCCCCTCCAGAGTGACAATAGACCTTCTTTTACCTCTCACATAACCCAGGAGGTGGCAGAAACTTTAAGAATAAAGTACCATCTCCATTCCACCTGCTGACCTCAATCTCTGGAAAGTTTTAC
This sequence comes from Dasyprocta punctata, assembly GCA_004363535.1. NCBI lineage: Eukaryota > Metazoa > Chordata > Mammalia > Rodentia > Dasyproctidae > Dasyprocta > Dasyprocta punctata. Next base: position 17,446 of record RJWM01004366.1, on the reverse strand, counting down.
CCTGGAAAAACTTTGCCAAGAGGTGTCTGAATCCTGGCTCCAATTGCTACCATTAACACTCCTGACGGTTCATAACATGCCCCAAACAGAAGGCCATTTCTGTTTTCTGATATGATAGTAGACTGACAGTATGAGACTCTTACAATATCTCATCAATCTGGACCAAGTACAACAGGCTATCCAAGTGTATGGAAACAAAGTCCTGCCAGATCCTGGCCCAACAGGGAGCCACCTAGTATCTACCATGGAGACCCAGTGCTTGTGAAAATTTAGAGAGAGAAAAAAACCTGCTGACCAGTTAACACCAAAGTGTAAGGGCCCCTTTTCAGTGATCCTTGCCACACCCATCACAGTAAAGGTGGCAGAAATAGATAACTGAATTCATCTTTCTCAATTAAAGCTAGTCCCACTTGAACTGTCTAAAGAACAAGATCACCCAAGAGGAAAAAGCTACTCCTGTGAGTCTCTAGAAGACAGATTTCTCTTCAAAAAACAAGACTCCAGTGCTGCTACAGGTAAATAAACAAGATCTTGCTAAGGTCACGACTCTCGGACCCTTGATAATTTACCTGACATTCCTTTCTGTTTGGAACTCTGACCTGCTTCTCGTATTTGGGCTAATAGTAAAGTTTCTTTATCCCATCAAACAGGCAATGCAGTGATCACTAACTCTTTTCTCATTGTCTTCTCACAGGTTTTTTTTCTTCAACCCAACCAATGAGTTACAACACACCAAAGCAGTTAGAGAGCACATAATCTGCAGTAGGCAGTGTCTATGGCCCACTTGTGGCTTGAAGACAGACACCTCCACTCCCTCAGCACCCCACAAAGAATTATGGGGATTTTCAGGGAGAAATGAAATAGGAGATAGGATGTGCTGTAGTTGGCCAGGAAGGGAGGTGTTACCAAACCCCAGGACATATGCGCAAAACAATACCTGGCACCCAGTGTGTGGACTTCTCAAGAGAACCTGAAGTGTATGGAATAAATAAGAAGACACCATGGAGAGCTCACTAACATGCCATGCCCTATATTCTCTAGGATGTACTTTTATTTTGCCTATTCTTTTATTTTTATTTTTACTCCATCCAAACTTGCTCTACAGATAGTTTCTCCCTTACCTTCCATTCTTAACTTTTGTTCTTTAATTTTCCTATCAAAAATAAATGTGAAACTTTGCCACCATTTTTTCTGGTTTTGTTCAATTCTTTGAGATGGCTTCTAATTTTCAAGGCTGATTCTTTTCCAGCTATGTCTTATTTTGGGAAAAATAAGGTAGGAAAAATTTCTCCTACTAGGCTTTTTGGGTCGATCTAGAAGGAAATGCTACATCTTCCAAATGCCAAGCTACTACTCAGAGAATAGAAAATTTGAAGCAAAATATTCTCTGTGGACATAGACTCTTAAGACCTTAAGCATCAACACTTCAGTAAGTTAGAAATCCACTGAATTAATAGATAAAAATTACAATCAGAATTGCCAGAATTAAAAAGAATTCACAACCAACCATGTGTTGATTGATATGGATAGAATTGACAAACTATTCCACATCTTAAATGATAAAGTCATAAAGAACATGACATATCCTTGATATCAGTTTACAATCTAAATTATTTACAGAAGAGAAAATCATTTCTTCCTTTCTCAATATTCTCCACTTTTGGAGAATTCATGTCTATTGTTATTTCTATTTTCAAGGAAAGGGAGGAGGGGGGTTATTCAGAGGTAAACAGAGCGGGGAGGTGACAAGCTGTAGCAGACACCTGCTTGGTCCCTCGTTTTATGCAGCAAATTTAGGTGATGACCTACAACCTGTGGATATTGCCTCACAAGTACCAATAGTCTAAAATAATTATAAATTGCTTAATTCTTCTTTCTGAAAATAGCTTTTGTCTTTGTACATTTGTAACAGTACAAAAACTTGAAACATTCTAAACCAACATAGTTCAAAATGTCTCTGGAAGTATCACATTCTCTTTCGTCCCTGAGCCAATATCTCATTGCCTCAGAGACATGGCAGACACTGCCTAGAACAACAAATTTATTGCTCAGTTCTGTCAAATTCTCTTTCTTTCTTTCCATCCTCAAAGAGAGAACAGTCTTGAAAGCCAGACATTACTGGAAGAGAAAATGTCAAATCTTCCCATCACTTACCAAACCAAAATTTGGAGATCTGAACACAAATTCTGCCCAGGGGGACCTTGCAGTATAAGACAGAGTGACACCTTCTTGCCTGGAGATGAAGTGGGTGACTCTCTAGCTGAAGAGTGAAGAGGGAAGGCAATGGGAAGATTCAGGAGGTGCAGGACTAGGATGAAGACACCCTAAGGCCCCTGAGAAGAGACCGAGCAAGGACAGTCCCTTTCTTGGCTAAAGATGCAGGTGTATGCAGGAGAACAGAAAGCCCCAGAGGAATTCCACGTGGCATGGCAGACCCTGATAGGATCCAGGGCTGCACTGTGGGTTATAAAGGGTAAAGCATAATCTCTTCACAGCTAAGAGAAATAAGGAATGCCACGTCCAAATTAGTGGCACCTTGCAGTTTTGTCTTCTACTCAAAATGGCTATTTTCAAAAATTGTAAGTTATTTGTATAACTTTTGATGACTCTGGCATCATGCCAAGGTTTTGCATGGATTATCTTCTTGGTTTTCATAGTAGTGACATGAGGCACACCCATCTCAGCAGTGGAGAGTTAGGGAAGATGCATGCCTCGCTCATGAGGACCTGTCACTGAGTGTGGAGCCAGGACAGGAATCAAGACCTGGCTGAGTTCTTGGTGCCTGTGAAAGGCAGCCTGTCCCCTGGTCTGTTCTGGTCTCTCGCCAATCCTTTCTTCTGTCCTCATCCCCTCCCCAAGCGAAAGAATAAACTCTATGACCACTGATTTACACCCCTTTGTAGACTCACTCGCACTAAACCATTACCTCCCCCAGGCACGTGAATTTTAAAATTTTATTGAGGTATAATTATCATAAAATCCACAAGTGCACGATTCAATGACTTTTACTAATTTTTCTGAGGTGTACAACTATGTCCTTAACCCAATTTTAGACTATTTTCCTCACGCTTATATTCATTTACAGTATGTCCCTGTCCCCACCCTCAGCCCCAAATTAGCACTATACTTAAGATACTGCATAAAAATGAAATCAAATATTATGTGGTATTTTGTACTTGGATTTTTCACTTAGCATAATATTTGTGAGATGTTCTAGCATGTTTCAGTTCACTCTTTATATTGCTGAATGCTACTCCAGTGTATAGATAAACAGTGGATTTTGTTTATCCATTTACTATTTGATCAACATTTGGATTATTCCCACTTTTGGCTTCTCTGAATAAAGGCTGCTAGGAACATTCATGTACCCAGTCTCTGTGCAGACATGTTTTCATTTTTTGGAGTAGATATCTAGAAGCAAAATTGCTGGGTTACAAGGTAAGCTTATATTTAATTTTTTTGTGTGTGGTATTGGGCCTTCCCACTAAGCTACATTTTCAGCCCCTTTTTAATTTTGTATTTTAATACAGGATCTCGCTAAGTTGCTAAGTTTCCCTGGCTGGGCTCAAACTTGTGATTCTCCTGTCTGTGTCTCCCAGAGTACTAGGATCACAGGCCTGTGCCTTATAAAACAATCCAATGCATTTTAAGCTTCATCACTGAACATCTGGGGACAGTTTTCCACCTCAGTGAAAGGCATTTCAGCCGTCAGTAATCAATGGAGAGGGCTGGGATGTAGCTCAGTGGTAGAGCACTTGCTTAGCATTTGTGAGGGTGTGGGCTTGAACCCCAACAGTGCCACATAAATAAATATTGACTTTTTAAAGGAAGGTAATGGTGAGCTTTATAAAGTTGGAGGCATGGTGGGCCCTTGCTGAAGTGGACTCTTCATTCTTACAGAGCACCTCTGGTCTTCACAGAGAATATTGCACATGTTCTCTGTACCAGATTCACTTTTTGGGGGGTGAGGTGGGGGTTAGATAGTCTGACTGAGATCAAGCCCTGTTTGGAGGGAAAGGAGGAGACTTTTCTCTTACAGGGTCCATGAGAGACCTGCCAAGGTGTTGTCTGACCACTTACTATTTGAATTCAGTCTGCACACAAGTAGTGTTGGCCTCCCCCAAAACGTTTGGGTTTTAAAGGTTAGAGCTGAATGTTTGTAGGTTGTCATGCATTCCCCATTTTGCCCACACTTCCCATGACTGCCTAGTGACCAACCTAAGAACAAAAAGGACTGGCACTGATTTCAAGGGTTACTGTTGAATTATAGTAATCAAGACAGCATGGTATTTGGCGTCCTTGTAAATCAATGGAGAAAAAGAGAGTTCAGAAATCAACCCACTCTTATGTGGTCATTTGATTTTTGATAAAGGTACAAAGGTAATTCAATGGAAAAGACATTCTTTTCAAGAAAAGCTGTTAGAACTGTTGGACACTTTTATGCAGAAACCCCATAAAAAAACAAAATAAAAGCTCAAACCACTGCTCTTCAAGAACATTGCTGAGAAAATACAAAGCAAGTCCCAGACTGGAAGTATATTTGCAAACCACATATCCCCCAAAGACTGGGAGCCACTTTCTGTATATAGAGAATTCTTTAAAAAGAAAACAAAATGAAGAAACAAACAAACGAAACCCCAATAATGAAGAAACAGATAACTCAATAAGAAAATGGGCAAAAGATTTAAACATAGACTATACCAAAGAACATATACAGATGGCAAACAAGCACATTAAAAGATGCTCAATAGTTTTAGTCATTAAGGAAATGCAAATTAAAATCATGACGTGTTATTGCTCCCCCTGCTAGAATAGCTAATGTTAAAAAAGCAAAACAAGTCACTTTTAATATCAAGCACTGAGAAGGATGCAGAGCAGCTGGACATTTCATGCATTTTGTCAGAATACAAATGTGTTACAGTCCCTTCAGAAAACAATTTGGTGTTTTCTAACAAAGTGAAATATATACCATATACCATAAACCATGTGACCTAGGAACACCCCTCCTAGCTATTTATCCAAGAGAAATAAGAAATTGTGTGTACAAAATATTATAGGTGAATGCTTGTGGTTACTTTATTTATAATCGCTCCAAACTTGAAACAAAACAAATGTCATCATCTGGCGTGTCCATGCCAGGGAAGACTACTCAGCAACAAAAAGGAAGAGGTGGTGACCCATGCAACATGGGTGACTCTCAGATTCATTATGCTAGGAGGAAGAAACCACACCAGAAGTTTGTGTATTGCTTGGTTCCATTTACATGACATTCTCAAAAAGGCAAACACAGAAAAAAGATTCCTGGGGTTTGAAAGTGGAGAAGGTTGAAGACGAAGGAGAAAGGGAGACTTTGTGGGAGGCAGCTGTCGTGTATCCTGACTAAAGGGAGGTCATGACTGCATACGCTTGTCAAAACTCGTAAGACTGTAGACCATATTTCAAAAATGACTGATTCCACTATGTGTAAGTCTTGAAAGAAAAGCCTGAAGGTCTATTTTCTAATGTTAGCATTTGTAAGATGCTAACCTAATATTTCAACTAACCTTGAAATATGGAGAAAATATCTCTGGCTAATTATTAAATATTCAATACGGAAAAAGGTGGCCTATGCAAGTTAGCTTGATAGAAGGCACACACAATTCTACAGCATTCTATGACAAATTTAAGTAAACCTTTTCTGGTCATATTTCCAGGGATGCTCTCATTTTTAGCCCTCTAATATAACTGTTTTGTTTTGTTTTGTGCTGGGAATTGAACTCAGGACCTCACACTTGCCAGGCAGGTACTATGCCACTGAGGTATATCCCCAGCCTCCAATATAACTGTCAAGCACATAAACTCTCTTTACTTTCCATTCCAACCATGAACACTTCTTTTCTATGTCTTTTGGTGTTCATGCAGTATAATTCTGTCACCTCACCTTGCATCTTTTGTCATTTCTGACTGCCACATATGCAAATCATGTTTAATTTTGTTTGTCCAGAATAACAATGAAATGCTAAAAAAATACATTCTATTCACACTTCACACTTTTATAGTAACAGAAGAGCCTTAACACACTGCTGTCCTCTGAGGAAGCTTGTGGTAAAGCAGGAGAAACATTATGAATAATTAAAAATATGGTATTTACTCCAGGAGAAAGATAAATTTTTGAAAAAATTTCTGCTGGCAGAAGGCTTCACGATCAGGTATCATATCCTTACAAATAAATTGCTAGTCTTTTCTGGTGTCAAGGGATTTCATAATGATATATTAATGAGAGAAAGATGCTCAACTTGATAATTAAGGGTAGGAAGAAAAAGGACTGAGTGAACTCTTGTTAATTCTTATCATTCTTCATTATTAGGGAACAGGTAGACACCAGATGCTTAGCTTCATGACAAAACTAGAGCTATAAAAGCATGAGCAGAGCCAAAGCAGACGAGTTTGTTTTGAGACATTTGATTATCTGAGACCTTAGGAAATTAATTTTTTTTCATCAAAGAGGTTGTTAACGTGATTGGCCATTTGACTGTAATTCTCTTACATCTATTACAGGAACAGCTCTGTTCTCCAGATAAGGAGTTAAAGTCAGCTGAGGGAAGGAGAGCTCAGTCAATGTGGACAGTCAGTTTAGCTCGTCACCATCTGGGACTCTGGACACTGGGCTCCAGCTCCACCTGGACAGTAACTAATTGTCTCACTTTGGACAAGTCACTGAACCCAACTCGAGCCTATGTGCAATGATGTGATCAAATCTCATAATCTCTAAATTCAACCAATGTTCCATGTAAAACCCCAACTTTCAAATTTTTGGATACACTGTACAGACCTATTTAAATATAATTAAATTCCTGATGATTCAGAATGCATTTCAAAACAGTGCATACTTCAGACTCATTACTATGAATAGCCTAGTAAAGTTCAGGTAAACAGAAGTTTCCAACTAATGGAATCCTCATTAGATTAGCTTTTACAAGTGTTTTATAGAAATAGAAAATTCTATTGGCAATGAAAAATGTTCCGCTCATTTTCATAAAAACAAAACACAATGCTCTGGTTAATCAGGAAAGAAAAAGGTGTAGTTCCCTTATATAGGGGCTGACTTGCTCACGTGTGACATTCTGACGGTGGTCTACCAATCCTGACTCCACCCTAAGGGGAGATGCAAACTATCAGTGGGTGTTCATAACACTTTTGGACTGTTCTGATGGGCCCTAGGTAGACATCTGCAGTGTGTTCTATGTACATTCATTTATTTTTTAAATTTTTAAATTTTTTTTTTTTTTTTGAGGTACCAGGGATGGAACTCACAACCTAGTGCCTGCCAGACAGGTGCTTAAGCCGCCAAGCCAAACTCCCAGCCCTAGTTTTTTGAGGCAGGGTCGCACTATGTAGCTCAGGCCGGCCTTGAGCTCATGTTGTAGCCCAAACTGGCCTGAAGCTCACAACGCTCCGCCTACCTAAGCCTCCTGAGTGCTGGGATTAAAGGTGTGTGCCACCACGCCCAGCTCTTCTATGTGCATTTTTAATCAAGTCAATTAATTTAAAAGCCAACAAGTTAACAGTGAATGATAAATGAAGTTAACTTCCTCTAGTGACATTTATGTTATTTGGATATGAATTTTACTGTTCTTCCTTCATCTCTTCCTTCATTCCAGTCTTCCTTCATCCTTTATTGAATGGTTACCACACCAGGCTCTGTAATTGCAGGATTTAAAAAATAAATCAAACAAAAATCCCTACCTACCTTTAAGGAAGGTCACAATCTATCCAGGCAAAAGATGATATTTGACCATTATAAAATGATATGACAATTTAATGATAGAGATAAAGGGTGTTAGGAAAGAATTTACTTATCCTGGCTTACTCTGTGTGTTTGTCTGTCTGTCTGTCTGTCTCTCTCACACACACCCACACCACACACACACTTGCTTGAACTGATCACTGACTATCAAAAATTTTTTTTAGCTGGGAATTGAACTAAGGACCTTGTGCTTGCCAGTCAGGCACTTATGCCACTGAGTTATATCCTCAGCCCTGATTATCAACTTTCAAAGAAAATCTTTGACTCATTTTTAAAGCACTAGATTACATCATTCTTACTTATTTCTAAAAGCAGATACAAGATTTAAAAAAAAATCCCTATGCTTTTGTAGTTGCTATTAGTAGGGTAACTTGAAAGTAACAACTACATTTTTTTTTTTTTTTTTTTTTTTTTGCGGCACCGGGGATCGAACTCACAACCTCACACCTGTCAGACAGATGCTTAAGTCACTGAGCCAAACTCCCAGCCCTGGTTTTTTGAGGCAGGGTCACACCGTGTAGCTCAGGCTGGCCTTGCGCTCGCATTGTAGCCCAAGCCGGCCTCAAACTCACAACGCTCCTCGTACCTCAGCTTCCCAAGTGCTGGGATTAAAGGCGTGCGCCACCATGCCCAGCCAGTAACAACTACATTTAAAAACCATTTGAGATGAAATGGGCATCTGGTTTAGGTGAAAATGAAAAGAGATATTTTCTTGCATGCTCACTAGAAGTATATGAGGTATGATCAAAAATATGATCCATATTTCATTTAAAATTTTAGTGGAGTAAAGGACACATTGCCATTAATCCCCCTCAAAATACTCTTATTCATTTCAAACACGCTTATTATTTCATCTTTCTTTATATTTTCTGAAGCAGCTCTGGAAGTCCTCTTTCATGAGTGTCGTTTTAGTTGTGTGGTCCTGGCTACCTTGATGCCTTGAATAGATTCAAAACACTAATGGCAATTTTTGTCAAACAAAAACCATTATACAGGGACAGCCATCACAGTGCTACTAAAGACACTCAGGAGAGAGGACTTCCAGAACTGCTTCCGAAGTGGTAAGAATGATGGGCTAACTATGTTGGAAACGATGGGAGTATTTTGATTGTGGGAGACAACTTGAGTGGGTCCCCTTGAACACAGAACAATTGCTGCAACTTTGATTATATCAAAACTTATTTCCTTATGTTGAGGTATACAGAGCTGACTATGGTATTTCCTTCTGTCTTCAATTGGCTCTAAGCATTGCAAATAAGGCTAGCTGAGGTACCGATATGTACTCTCTAAAGCCATCCTACAGTGTCCTGTTTCCTCCCTTAGTGATCTCTGTAAAATATATAGGCACAGTGGGATGGCAGAGCCAGTGAGCTCCAGGAATGTCAACTGGGTATGAGCCTCGAGAAAGAGGCTATGAGTCCCCAGGGCATAAAAGTTTACATATCAGAAGCAGGTACTGGCATGTAGTCTTTAAAGCCATCAGACAATGTCCTGTTTCCTCCCAAAGTGACCTTTGTAAAATGTATAAAGCACAGCGGGAAGGCAGAGCCAGTGAGTTCTAGGAATGTCGACTGGTGATGAGCCTCGAGAAAGAGTCTGTGAGTTCCCAGTGCGTAAAGTTTGCATATCAGAAACTGAAGCAGCAGCCTCCTAAAACAATTCAGTTGCTATCTTGATTGGGTTGTGCAAACTGAGCCCCTTGCGTGTCTTCATCTGCATTTTGCAGAGATACCTTTCTCACTACCTTGCTAGCCAGCTCAAGTTACTCACATAATTCCCGCCATCCTCACTGTCAATCATCCTCAAGCCACCCCCTTGCTTCACTAGTTAATAAATTCTGGGAGAGGCCTAGGATCAAGGCCTTTGTCTGCATGTCCTCATGAGGATTGGACTCAGGACCCCTTGGCTGCCATTAACCTTGAATATATCTAGGAATTTTTATTCTCACCGTGGGTTGCATTGGAGGTGGTAGATTTGAATTAACTTATCAGGATTCCAATAACATCTCAGTGGAATTATAAATATAATTTCTTGGATTGTGAGGAAAACAAGAGAAAGGATTATAATACTTGGATTACCGTACTCATTATCTGGGATTACAATATTGATGGGAATCAATGGTAATGTGTCTTTCTCTTAAAATATTTTAAACAGTCACCATAGTTTTTGATCACATCTCTTCAGTATGATCTTTCTATCAACATGGCAAGATTTGCCAAAAGCTTAAAAATGTATGTGCTTGGATGCAACAAACTTATTCTAAGAAAATAACCAGGGATGAAAGCAAAGATTCAGTTTTTAGTACATACACATTTAGTAGTTAGTTCTTCTCAGTGAATTAACCCTTTCATTATTATGTAATGTCCTGTTTTACTTTCCAGCACTATAGGTGAATTAATATGCTGACAGTTGTTTAATGGAAGGATACAAATACATGAAACACCTTTTATAAGAAGTGGCAATCTAGAAAAGTATATTTTTTCACTTACTATTCAAAACAGTTGCTTGAATGCTGGTTTGAGGTTGAGTAGGTTCATGTTGGTGATCACATATTTTTGTAGAAATAGTTTCCATTATTAATAGCCTGAGATGCATGACTTCTAATTAGACCTGAAACAAACAAAAATAAACCTTATACATTATTCATATTCATGTTAGGGGTTTACTGACATATAAATTGTTTCTGTGAAATCTACATGATTTGTTATATGATCCTAGTGGATAAATTTTATAACTTTCCTATGGTTTTGTGTTTTTTCTTATATTACTTATGAGCATCCCTTTGAGTTTATACTACAGCACTTAAAATCATCAGTACTATACTGTGTAATTAGGCAGAATGCCTAACACAAGTGGAGAAACTAAGCTACATCGCTGTCTTCAGACCAAAGTATATGGATGTTCTGATGAGAATTAATTGAGTTCAACGTTGTGCTGACACCTTGTGTCTAAATGCACTGGAGAGAAATTTTACAGAGTTAAAAAGCATTCAAATAGGAGACCTAATAGCTTCCTCACTCTTCTACTGGTTTAGGATTTTTTTTTTATTATATTCAATTTCCCATTGCACTGCCCATTTGCTCCCATCCTTTGTGCTGTTACAATAACCAAAAAAAGTTCATGTTCCAGGCAATATGGTCACTTTATAAACATAGATCTCTTTAAAACATGTCACTTTTTTTTTCTCTGTTTAACTCTGTTTAGGAAATAACCATTTTAAATGTTTCCCTATTGGTTTAGAGTCTTACTAAAAGTAGGAACCACATCTTTTACTATGATTCTGCACAAAATTTAGCAAAGTTTCACATGTATATAGTTACTTTCATAAAAATGATTCAGAAAACTGACATTTATTAAGCACTTACCATACACCGGCATTGTTCAACATGCATTTTATAAACTCTATCATTTAATAAATAAGATTCACAACACATGAAACTGTCATCTGCAGGTCAGAGCCATCAATCCTCCATGAGGCATCAGAAGGATTGTCTGTATCTTTTGGCCACATTTTGAGCTAGTCTAGAGGGGACAAATAATCCTAATTGCTGAAGTCTTTGATATCACTAAATCCTAGATAAGACTTTCTGTATTGATATGTTTTGTCACTCATGACTCATCTGATCTGTTCTTCTAAGTCACTAGTTGTTGGCAGAATTCAGCAGTGTGTCAATGTCTAGCATCACTGAAGTGTCATCATAGGTTGGTTCCAAGTCACTTAAGCATCCATAGGCCATGAAGTGAATGATATAATGCTCCTTGTCTTGTTATTCTGAGACAATTTACTGTAATAAAGTTACTTGTACTTTCAAGGTTATGTCTTTAATGGCATTTAATGTCTTTAATATTTCTACTGATGAATACATAGATGTACTTCTCCAAGATGAGATCAAGTTTCAGGGAGAATTGGACCAGAGTGAATTCCCAATGGTTCTTCTACTAGACTTTAGCTGATGGTATGGAGCATGACTTGTAGGTTAAACAATATTCTGTTAGTTATGTGCAGAGAACAGATCCTACTCCTGGTTATGGAACTCTTGAAAGAATCAAAGAAAGAGACTATGCTAGACTTCTGGATAAACTCTCAAACCAACTACAACTGATGGCTAACAGACAGGCAGCCTGTGCCACAATCAAGGAGTGTAGAATCAGGAACCATCTCAGCTATATCTTTTGACTTTAGAATCTCTATGCCTTGAGGGAGGAGGGTTGTAAAAAGAATTAAGATGTGTTATTTATCAACTCCCCATGATAAATGTAGTCATCATGTACTACAAATATGTAGTAATAAAGATAAAAATTAGAAAAAATGAGGAACATGCCAAATGGCAACACTGCCTGTATTACTATATGTTATGGTTTGAATTTTGTGTCCCTCAAAATGCATATGTTGGAATTGAATTTGCAATGTGATAGTATTAGAAGATCTTTGGAAAGTGATTAAGCAGGGCCCCCATAAAAGGAATTAGTGACCCTATAAAAGTGACCCAGAGGCTACCTGTTCTGTCTGCCTTGTGAGGCTGCAGTGACAAGATGATGTCCCAAGGAGGTTTGTCTTCACCAATATCTCCTGTCTCTTGATCTTGGACTTCTGTCTCCAGAATCATGAAAAATACATTTCTCTGAAAAATAAGCAGGTTATTATCCAGCATAAAGTATTTGTTTATAGCAATCTGTTATGGCTTGTGTCTAGATGTTCCCCCAAAGCCTCATGTGCTTATAGGTGAGGCTTTTGGGAGGTAGCTGGATCTAGAGCATGTAATACTGGATTAAGTGTGTGCTAACTAGATTAGCCTACTAATTAGTTTAACATGGTTCTGGGTGTGGATAATGGGAAGGCCCATCCTGGGTGTGAATGGCACCACCAATAGGTGTATAGTCCTAATGTAATAAAAGGAAAAGGGAACCTTTCTGCTTGCTGCTTCCTGCTTACCCTGACATGGACTGTTTGTCCTTTACCATGTGCCTTTGCCATTCTGCCTGCATTGGAACCAGCTGACTGAGGACTGAAACCTCTATAAACTGTGAATTAAAATGAATCTTTTTTTTCTTCCAAGCAACAGTGGTTATTGTATATTCTGTCCTAGCAATGAGAAAGTAAGATAGATTGTGGTACCAGAAAAGTGGTGTTGTTGCTGTGATGCCACCTGGTTATGTGGTTCAGAAGCTTTGGAACTGATTTGTGAGAAGAGTTGGGAATGTTTGGAAATGCCAGATGGAGAAGCAGCCCTGGAATGCTGTAAGCCAAACTTGATGGGTGATTCTGGTCAGAGCTCATAATACCAGAATGCTGGGGGAGGCTGGGGGGAAGCAAATGGAAAAGACCAGGCTTGGGAGATTTCAGTTGGGAACAAGGACTCCACTGGCAGTTCATCTCAAGGACCTGTGTGTTATGTTCTGGTAGAAAATTTGTCTACATTTTGCTCATGCCCTGAAACTTTGTGGCAGCCTGAGATTAAGAACATTGAACTAATTAATTTGACTAAGGAAATTTCAAGGCAGTCTAATCTTGAGGTGGTGGCATGAGTAATGTTGGGGGTTTTAGCTAGCAATACCTTGAAAATTGAGAGCAAATGACTCAACAGAATGACTTAAAAAGTTTTGAGTTTGGCCAGAAAGGAAGCCCTGGTAAAGCTACCTCCTACAAAAATGGATATGAGAACCTGGTTGCTGAAAAAGAACAGGACAATAGAAAAGATGGCCTGAGGACATCACAAAAACCAGCAGGAATCTAGTATTTGTAGCCTCAAAATTACAAAGGTGAACATCTTTGCTCTGAGAAGACAACCCCAGGGTAACACTTTCCAGAATGGCAGAAGCACAGAGAATTCATTCCTCTGGATTGGGTTCATAGTGCTCAACAAGCCAGGTACTTGACCCCTAAGCCAAGAGAGAAGAAAATCTGGCTATTGCTCTAGTTGGTGGCAGACCTTAGCATTATCCACATGGTGCTGGTTTTAGGTACCTCCAGAATGCAAGAGTTGTGGGGTTAGGAAGGCTTCTGTCCAGATTTGAGAAGGAGGTTTGGGGGATCAGGCAGTGAGTGTGCCCTTGAGACAGCAGTATGTGAAGTTGTGATTATGAAGTTGAAGATGCAGTGGAGACCCCAGAAGGTGGAAGAATCTGGGAACATGGATCATCTGAGAAAAGCTGTAAAAGGAATAAAGTCAGCAGAAGAGAGAAACCATGAGGGCTACAACCACCAGCAGTGCCATAGGGGCAGAGCCATCCTTTGGAGTTCACGTCTTGCCACAGATTGCACTGGATGCTAGACATGAACTATGGATTTAATGTTTGCCCTGCTGGATTTTGGACTTGCTGTGGTTTCATTCTTTTCTATTCCCCTCTTTCTCCCTTTTGGAATGGGATGTTTATCCTGTGCCTTTGTATGTTGGCAGTGTTTAACTTTCTTTTCATTGTTACAAGGGCTCACAACTAAGAGTCTGCCTTAAATCTCAGAGAACACTTTGAACATGTACTTCTCAGCGATGCTGAAATCATTAGGATTTTGGTAACTGATAGAGATGAGCTAAGTACATTTTACATAGAAATCACATGAGTCTTTTGGGGGCCCTGGATAAAATGTTATGATGTTTATATTTAGATGTCCTCCCAAAGCTTCATGTACTCACTGGTAGGGTTTTGAGTATGTGATTCGATCATAGGGATGTGATATTCCACATCCTGTTTGAAACAAGTATGTCCAATAAACACATAAATTGCCAAAGTAATTTTAAACAATATTTGATATGTAAGAAACATATCTAAATATATAATAAACGTTAAACTAGGCAGCACGTTTAGATCTCTAGAGGCTATATACTCATCTACAGCCGAAGGATGCAAGCAGATTGTATGCCTTCAATTCCTAAGTGATGTGAGTATTTAGACCTAGATTCAGGCTCCTTCAGGAGAAGCAGACACAGTATGTTTAGAGAAAGGGACCAAGAAGGGAAAAGTTAGTCAGATATTTGTCTCTGTGACAAAAGATTTGAGAAATTAAACTTATATGGAGGGAGGGTGAGGTCGGTCCCAAAATGGTGCAGCAGTGAGCGCCAGCAACTCTGCTTCTCCGGGACAAAGTATCTAGAGTCTGAGAAACAATAGTTTGCAGAGGAATCGAAACAAATGGAGGTTACCTGAGAACTACAAGGGAACTGACAGAGGAGAAGAAAATAGGATTAAGCGATACAGAAGAAATAGATCACACCATGGAGGAGAGACCACGCAACACTGCCCACAGTGGCTGGCTTGTTGCCCCTCGGGAGGCAAAGTGAAACTGATAACTTTTTCTCACAGAGGAATGGAGTACTGCATCTAGACCAAAAGAGCCATCATCAGTCAGAACCAGCAAAGAAAATGTGGGACACTGCTGACAGAGCAGTCAACAGTTGATGAGTGACTGCGGTGAAAGTACCTGCAGCCACAATCACAGAGCAAGATCTGGCGGGAACACCGCTGTAGGGAGGGGCTGAGTGTTTGGACCCAGGTCCCAGAGAAGCCCTGTGGCTACTTCACACTGCCAAGTGCCCAGAGTGAAAGATAGTGACGGGAGACTGCTGGCATATGGCGTATGGACGGCAGACTGGGAAGAGTCCTGATGAGGGTCAGGGGCTGGGAAATACACCCAGCTCCTGCAGTCAGAGAAGAGGTTTAGCCTGAGTCACAGGACTGGAAGCTCACATCGGCTTGCTGTTCTCATTATAAGCAGAGCTCTACCCTCAGCCCTCTTGTAGAAGCAGACTGCCACCTTGGACTTCCAGTGTGAATAGAGACACAGTGTGGCTTAAGCTCTGCTCCTCAACCCTGTTCTGAGGAAAAGAGCCACACACCAAAAACAAAATAAAATTTTATTATTCTTTAATTGATTGTATTAGTTTTTCTTATTTCACTTTTTACCTTTTTTTATTCTTGCTGTTTTCCTCCTTCTGTGCACTTCCCCCTATACTGCTATTCCATTATTTTATTCTTTCTTCTTTTATAAGCACATCTATGCATGTGAGCATGTCTATATGTATGTCTTCTCTTCCTCCTGCCTTTTTTTATTTAAGAGAAAATGGACACAGAAAAGAGAAACAAAAAGCAAAAGAGGGCTGGGGAGTTTGGCTCAGCGGCTTAAGCGCCTGCCCTGGCAAGCGCAAGGTTGTGAGTTCAATCCCCAGTGCCGCAAAAAAAAAAAAAAAAAAAAAAAAAGCAAAAGAGACAAACAACAAAAACAAATCCGATATGATAACATTATAGGTTTACAAAATGAGATGGTTGGAATTTGACAGTAGTTGTAATATTGCATATCATTACCTTCAAAGGGGTTGTTTAGATTAACAGATATAGACATGTAGAATTGATCTAATCATATGAGTATTAACTGTTCTTTTTCAATAGTTAATGCATTTAGTAATAGAGTCATTTTAACTATCTTATGTACACCTATTTATAAATTTATGTCTTTTTCCTTTTCCCTTCCTTCTCTCCTCCTTTCCCCTTAGAATACCTCTTGTTGTCTTTAAAATAACTGCCCATATCATCAAGCCTAATATAATCAAACAAAATAGTTCAGAATAAAACCAATAAAAAATAAAACAATGGTCACAGAAAAGAGAAACAAAAAGCTAAAGGGACCAACAAACAACAACAAATCTGATACTGTAATGTTATAGGTTTACAAAATGAGATGGTTGGAATTCTACAGTGGTCGTAACATTGTATATCATTACCTTCAAAGGGGTTGCTCAAATTGACAGACATAGATATGTAAAATTGGTCTAATCATATGAGTATCAACTGTTCTCTCTCCATAATTAATGCATTTAGTAGTATAGTCATTTTAACCATCTTATGTATACCCACATGCAAATCTATGTCTTTTTCCTTTTCCCTTCCTTCTTCCCTCCTTTCCCTTGGTAATACCTCTTGTTACCTTCAAAATAACTGCCCATACCATCAGGCATAATACGATCAAACAAAATAGCACAGGATAAAACCAATGAAAAACAAAACAATGGAAGCAATAGACAGTAATACAACATTGATTTCTATAATACTTCATATTATCTTCTAAGCAGTTGCCTATATCATCTGTTATAATATAATCAAACAAGCCAAAATAGGTTAAAATCACTCAAAACAGAACAATGAAAGCAATACAGGGTTTCAAAACAAGGTGATCAAATATCAATAAAGGCTACCCTAATATATTTTGTTATCTTTGAAATAGCTGTCTATGTCATCATATATAATGAAGTAGGCAGGTCGAGATAGAATAAAATCAAACTAAACAGCTCATTGAAAACAATACTGGACTCAAATCCCAATGATGGATTTTTCAATTGTCTGCCTCGCTTGGTGATATCCCTCTGTCACTGTTTCTGGAGCTGTGGACATTTTATCTCTCTCTAAAATGTCTTTCAGTATTCTTTGTAGGGTTGGCTTGGTGGTCATAAATTCCTTTAGTTGTTCTTTGTCATGGAAGTATCTTGTTTTTCCATTGATTTTGAAAGATAGTTTTGTAGGGTACATCAATCTGAGTTGGAAATTGTTTTCTTTCAGGGCTTGAAATACTTCACTATAAGCTCTTCTTGACCTGATGGTTTGTGTTGAGAAGTCTGTTGTGATTCTGATGGGTTTTCCTTTGTAGGTGATCTGTTTTTTTTTTTTTTTTTT